>VZQC01014537.1:2056790-2155008 GCA_009823505.1 Rhizomys pruinosus
GGAGGTCAGAAGAGGGTGTCGGATTCCCCTGGAACTGGAGTTCTCCTGGAATTGGAGTTTCAGACGGTTCTCGGCCGCCATGTGGGTGCTGGGGATCGAACCCGGGTCCTCTGTAAGAGCAGTCGGTGCTCTTAACCGCTAGGCCATCTCTCCAGCCCCATGATCTCGTCATTCTTTTAAAAACAGGCCATTTCCACTAGTGCAGTCAGTGCTCTGCACCACTAATTCTTTACTATCTAACAGTGTAACCCACAGATCTGTGAAGTGTTTTCTACAATAAAAGATGTCCCTACATAAAGGAATAAAACATAAATATCTGAGTCTTTTCTCTTTGGCAACTACTGTTGCATGGACAATCTTTCACTTTGGCCCTTTTTTAGGGAAAGTAACACCCTGAAGAGAGAGCATGTCAAATGGGAGTAGGAACAATGTCAGATACAGCCCATCCCTTCCCACCCCAATATGGTCCCTGAGGTAGCTGACCGTGAGTCCTTACAGAGTATACCTGAAGTGTGTCCATGTCACCTCCTGAGCAGCTAAACACATACAGTGGAGCTGTCACTCAGCCTCGAGGGCCACACATCTACATGGCTGTCTTGGGGTATGTAACATTTTAGGACTGAGAGATCCATATGGAGTCCTCTGTACATTCCTCATTGCTTGGGCATGGCACTGGTTACAGAAGGCTGGTTTTCAAGTTTCAAGCTTTAGCTAAAGTTTTCAAGACCCTCCAGCATCATCTGTTAGCAAAAAAAAAAAAAAAAAAGCAAAAATGTTAATGTTCGGCCAAAAAAGGTGTTTACAATAGTATTTCTGCTTTAGAAAGTACCTCACAATGTTTCTTATGTGCCAAAGACCCCCCTCCATAATGGAAACAGCAGCCACTGTCTACAAATGGCCTTGCTGTGCTATAAATACTATCAAGGACCAGATGAATTATGGTTTGTAAAGATCTATGGAAATTACAACCCATGAGCATTGATGCTGTTCTCTGGTAGACTGAAGAGAACAATCCCAGCACATGCAATAAGATCCTGTTTTAACTACAGATAAGAAGTAAAGGGTCAGAGTGCACATGCAGGACTGCAAACTCCACTTCCCTGGGATCTCCAGGCTGCAGGTGTGGACAACAAGAAGAAGGTGGGTTGGCCTTTCTCTCCAAGTGCAGAATAAGCCAAGGCATTCTGTACATCAAAGACCAGAGGCATTTCCCCAAGCAGGCACAGCTGCCCAGGGAGAGCCCAGGCTGATGATGTCGCTATTACCAGAGGCAAGACTCTTACTGGGCGTCAAAGGGGATCCTGGCCCACTGCTCTTTAGCAGTGTCTACCATGCTGGAGGCCCTGGCATCTGAACAAACAGCATCCAGAGAGAAGACAGGGAGTAAGCCTGCATGTGCACAAGTGTGAGCAGAAAGGAAGTCCACACCTGTCTCCTGAGAGCAGCCCCTGGAACCCTAAACACCAGCAGATGGAGGCTGAAACATGAAGAAACCAGGAACATGAAAGAGACCAGTAGACAAGAACTACTGCTCAAAGGTAAGTAAGTTCTAGTTAAAGATGTCCTAGCTAAAAGCACACCCCAAATGAAAGATTCCAAAGAACTGTGTCCACACACAACCAAAATAGAATTTTCCTTGTAAAGACAGAGCTCCCGAGCTCAGTGCAGTAATACACAAACTCTGAAGGAGACATGCAGATTCTCCCTAAGGACCTCAGCTCACTCTCACTGCACACCCTCTGGAACAGGAATAGGACCAATGCAGCCTGGGATCTCCCTCCCACCCATCCTAACTTGGCAACAATTCACTGCAGGTAACTTCTTAAAATTGTTTTGTTTCATTTTACTAGGTTCTCTATATCCGGAGTCCTTATAACGATGACTTCAATAGCTCAAGTTGTGGAACATGCAGTACAAGCTGAGGGTCAGAGTACCCTCACCTAAAATGCTTGGGACCCAGAAGCATTGCAGATTTCTGAGTTGTTTTGGATTTTGGAATATTTGTGTGGACTTCAAGGGATTAAACATGCCTAATAAAAATCCGAAATGCTCCAAAACCCAGAACTTTTTCAAGATTTTTATCTATTGGGGGGGGCAATGGGGGGGTGGTAATACTGGTGCTTATGGAGACCAGAAAAAGGTATTGGATTCCTTGGAGTTACAGGTAACCACCTGAACTGGGAGCTGCTTGACACGGTGATGGGAGTTGAATGCAGGTCCTCTGCAAGAGCTATTAACTCCAGACCCCCAAATCCAAAACTTTTGAGTACCAAAAAGTTTCCACTTGGGAGGATTTCACATTAGGAATGTTCTGGCTATATCACAGTACTCTTCTAACATTCCCACTGAGGAATGACATTAAATGTTAAATAAGTTTATTATTATGCTGAATGTTTCAAAGATTACAGAGGTTTTCAAAAGTATTTTTCTTTCATTTGGATTTGTTTCTGTTTTTGAGGCAAGGGCTCCTTATATAACCCAGGCTAGCCTCGAGCTCCTGCCCCTTATATAACCCAGGCTAGCCTCGAGCTCCTGCTCCTTATATAACCCAGGCTAGCCTCGAGCTCCTGCTCCTTATATAACCCAGGCTAGCCTCGAGCTCCTGCCCCTTATATAACCCAGGCTAGCCTCGAGCTCCTGCCCCTTATATAACCCAGGCTAGCCTCGAGCTCCTGCCCCTTATATAACCCAGGCTAGCCTCGAGCTCCTGCCCCTTATATAACCCAGGCTAGCCTCGAGCTCCTGCCCCTTATATAACCCAGGCTAGCCTCGAGCTCCTGCCCCTTATATAACCCAGGCTAGCCTCGAGCTCCTGCCCCTTATATAACCCAGGCTAGCCTCGAGCTCCTGCCCCTTATATAACCCAGGCTAGCCTCGAGCTCCTGCCCCTTATATAACCCAGGCTAGCCTCGAGCTCCTGCCCCTTATATAACCCAGGCTAGCCTCGAGCTCCTGCCCCTTATATAACCCAGGCTAGCCTCGAGCTCCTGCCCCTTATATAACCCAGGCTAGCCTCGAGCTCCTGCCCCTTATATAACCCAGGCTAGCCTCGAGCTCCTGCCCCTTATATAACCCAGGCTAGCCTCGAGCTCCTGCCCCTTATATAACCCAGGCTAGCCTCGAGCTCCTGCCCCTTATATAACCCAGGCTAGCCTCGAGCTCCTGCCCCTTATATAACCCAGGCTAGCCTCGAGCTCCTGCCCCTTATATAACCCAGGCTAGCCTCGAGCTCCTGCCCCTTATATAACCCAGGCTAGCCTCGAGCTCCTGCCCCTTATATAACCCAGGCTAGCCTCGAGCTCCTGCCCCTTATATAACCCAGGCTAGCCTCGAGCTCCTGCCCCTTATATAACCCAGGCTAGCCTCGAGCTCCTGCCCCTTATATAACCCAGGCTAGCCTCGAGCTCCTGCCCCTTATATAACCCAGGCTAGCCTCGAGCTCCTGCCCCTTATATAACCCAGGCTAGCCTCGAGCTCCTGCCCCTTATATAACCCAGGCTAGCCTCGAGCTCCTGCCCCTTATATAACCCAGGCTAGCCTCGAGCTCCTGCCCCTTATATAACCCAGGCTAGCCTCGAGCTCCTGCCCCTTATATAACCCAGGCTAGCCTCGAGCTCCTGCCCCTTATATAACCCAGGCTAGCCTCGAGCTCCTGCTCCTTATATAACCCAGGCTAGCCTCGAGCTCCTGCTCCTTATATAACCCAGGCTAGCCTCGAGCTCCTGCTCCTTCTGCCTCAGGTGCCCATGGACTGGGATGGATTACATGGGAGGATGGCATGTTCCACAATGCCCAAGCCTGAGATTTTCCTATATAAGTAGTAGAAAAAACCCTGTAATCTGAATCCAATGCTTTTAGGAATGAAGTAGTATCAAATATCAGGGCAGCCTCTGGGGTCTCCAAAGATTTAAAAATCTTCATCATAGTACTAAACAGATGCCAGGCACACAGTTAATTTAGCGAAGACCTCTAAGAAATTTAAGACCACTCTTAAAATTTGGGGCCTGAAGATGTAGCTCACGTAAAGCACTTTGCCTAGCATGAACAAGGCCCTGCCTGGCTTGTAACCCCGGCACCGCTACACCCAGTAATAAGAAATAGAAATTTGGGGCTGGAGAGATGGCCTAGCGGTTAAGAGCACCGACGCTCTTGCAGAGGACCCAGGTTCGATCCCCAGCACCCACATGGCGGCCGAGAGCCGTCTGAAACTCCAATTTCAGGAGAACTCCAGTTCCAGGGGAATCCGACACCCTCTTCTGACCTCCGAGGCATTGCACGACACGGGTGCACAAACTTGCATGCAGACAGTACATTCATACACATACAGAAATAAATAAAATTAATAATAAAAAAAAAGAAATAGAAATTTAACACAAGGGCCAAAACATAATTTTGAAAATCTCCCAGAATTTTTTTTTTAAATGAAGACTGAAAATGAAAATTAAGCCAGGTCTGGTGGCACACACCTTTAATCCCAGCACTCAGGAGGCAGAGGCAGGTGGATCTCTGTGAGTTCAAGGCCAGCATGTAAGCAAGTTCCAGGCTAGCTGGAGCTGTCTCAAAACCACTAAACAAACAAACAAACAAACAAACAAATAAATAAATAAATAAATAAATAATAAATTTAAGAAACACTAGAGAAAACTAATGGAAACCAACTCAAGAGACTTCAAATAGCATGAATCCCAACATTAAGAACACAGAAGATGGAAAGAAGAAGCAATCAAGGCGCCACTATGAAACAAAAATACTAGAATGGGATACTCAACAAACAAACAAACTGTTGAAATGAGCACACACCCTTACAGCTAAGAGAGAAGTCACAGCCCTGGGCTCGAAAATGCCATGTATCAGCTAGCTGAGAGGAAAGCAGAGCAAAGACCAACGCTCTTAGTAAAGTAAACGCTTTTGTTTCCCATCTTTAAGATCAGCCCACCCTGTGAGAAGGCCTTATTTCCTTTTGGTCCTGTCTGCAGTTTTCACATTGGTAATGTTAACAGCTGGAACTTGGGGAGTGAGATGGAGAAGGAAGAGCCCAGTCAGCAGCCTCAACACCGAGTTCCCCATGCTGCACGCCTGGAAATACAGACACCTAGCCAGCAGAGGAGGAGTAAAGAGTAGGGTAAGGGGGTAGGGACAGTGTGAGCAGTCAGCCCATCACCCTTCCTAGTGGCCACAGAAACAGCCTATGTAAATGAACAGCTTAAAGAAGTTACAAGTTTAAATCAATCTTAGTGGTAGAGATAACAGAGCAAGAACTGGGGGTGGGGGGGTGAAGGCCCTGGGTCAGAGGGGAAATGCTGTCAAAATATTCCATTTGTTGACCTGGGAACAAGCAAATCAGTGTTTTCCCTCATGAAAATTCACTGGATTGACTCTACAATCTGAGCATTTTCTTATTTTCCTTCAAGTACATTACTTAGAAATTTTTAAAGACAAAAAAAATTAATAATACCTGTACTCAGTAGTGTAACAGGTCAGGTCACTCTACACACCTGCTGATGCTAGCATGAGGCATGTGCCGCTCCTCCCCGCGGGACAGGGCACCAAAGGAAAGCACTGACTACACACACCTACCAACACGACAAATCTGAGACATGATCCCCACAAAACAACATAATACCGGTGTCTGATTGTCTGACTTTTTTTGAAACTTCAATTCCATTCTCTTCCAACTTCCTCTTTGCACAATCCTGACATGCATTACCTAAAAAATAAAAACTTACATTACAAAGTTTATTTTTTTTTAATTTAGTAAGTTTGTAAGAAATAATTAAAACTCAAGAAAAAGAAATAATCCAGGAGAAAAATGAGCAACATCAGGAAACAGGTGGGTGGGCTGTGAGGCTGGCTCACATACTGTCCCTGTACATCACTGAAATGTACACCCTAGAAATTCTCCATAATAAAAAGTGAACAGCAGTTTGCTTACTTGTTATAGTACAGATATGAAGTACCTGGCTCACAGCTTAAAGGCCTGATTCCCAAAACAGTACTCAAAAGTTAGGCAGCCGGGGGTCATAAGAGCTCTGCCTAGTCAATGGATTTGTACCTTGATGGAGTCATAATGTAGTACTGGGAGGTAGTAGAGGCTTGGAAGTGAGGCCTGGCTGGAGGAGGTCACTTGCTAGGGCATACCATTGAGTATGTCTTGCCTCTTGCATTCCTTGTCACAAGTCCATAAACAATGGAGCTGATAGACTCAAAAGCCCAAGAGCCAAAGTATTTCCTTTAAGTTACTTGTCTCAAGTATTTCGCCATGAGGGGAATGACAGAGTCTGCAACATTGGTACCAACAAGTGGAGTTTTTAGTATACATGACCATGTGTTTCAGAAGGCTTTGGAACTAGTTTGCAGGAGAAATGTGGACAAGTTTGGAGAAGCAGGCCTGAAAAGGCTTAGAAATGCTGATTCCAGAAGGCCAAAATGCTGAAGGACAGACTTCAGGTAGAAATGAGGTCTCTGTATAACTGGACTAAAGGTCATTCATTCCACATCCTAGCAACTGTCAACATTTTGCCTATGCCCTCAGACTTTGTGAGGTTGAATTTAAGTGTAACAGACTACTCTGGCAGAGGAATCGCAAAGCTAGTGTTCAGGCTGTGGTACAGGTATTGCTGGCTGCTTTTAGCCAGTGAGAATTGAAAGCAAAAAGTAAAGAATTGAAAGCCTGCAAGTTCAAAGTTAGGGTTAAAGAAAGTGTGGCTGCTTATTAAGATCAGCACCATTAAAAAGAAGCGGTATACTTTTGTACCAAAACAACAGGAAGGCCTTGAAGGTCTCTGAGGAATCAGCTAGGCCCCACCCAACACAGGCTCTCGTGGGTAAAGGTGTGTCCTAGTTTGTCTTCCATTGCTGTGACAAAACACTCTGACCAACACCAACTTGGGGAGGAAAGGGTTTATTCAGCTTACATCTCCTGGGTCACAGTTCTCACTCAGGGAGCCCAAGGCAAGAACTCAGGGCAGGAACCTGGAGGCAGGAGCTGAAGCACAGGCCATGGAGGAGTGCTGTTCTCTGGCTTGCTCTCTACTGGCTTGCTCAGCCTGCCTTCTTATACTGTCACTGCTCAACAATCAAGACAATACACCACAGATGTGGCCACAGGCCAATCCAATGGAGCCAATTCCCCAACCGAGGCTCCCTCAACCCAGGTGTGTCAAGTTGACACCAAAGCTATTCAGCACAAGGTGCAAACTCAACTTTGCTTTGGGAACTGAGCGTCAAGACTTCAAGAGCTCCCTGCTTGCTCAGGGCCGCTGGGTAAGCCTCACTCAGCCATGCCAAGGCCACTGCAGTCATGGGCCAAGTAGTCCCCGCTACTGCTCCTGCTGTCAGCAGGCCTTCATGTCTGGTGTTGCAGGTACATGGAAATCAAGAGTTGTGGAGTCATGGAGTCTTTCACTCCAATTCAGAAAGGTAGCCTGATAGCCCAGGCACTGTGTGCAAAGGGTCAGGGTACCTCACCACTAACAGGGTAGATGCACAAAGCTGTGCACGAAGCCAAAGCTGTAATACAGGCCCCAGAAAGCCAACACCAGGAGTGTGGAATACATGCCCTTGAAGGCTGCAGGCAGCAAAGAGTATCATGCCAGGAGAGGCCACGTGAGCTGCAGATGGCAAAGCCAAAGGACTAAGGCTGCCTAAGCCATCTGGGACAACCTAACGAGCCCACGCCATAGGTGTCATACCCGGAGTTCTAGGATTTGATGTTTGCCCTGCTGGGTTTGGGTCTTCCTTTGTTTAATCCCTCCTTTTTTTAACCCAGTTCCTTCCTTTTGGAACAATGAATGTTTATTCTGCCAACTGTAAGTTAGATATGTGTAAATTTTATTTATTTATTTATTATTTATTTATTTATTATTTATTTTTTTCTGTGGCCCCAGCTGGCCTGGAACTCACTATGTAGACCAGGCTAGCCTTGAACCCACAGAGATCCAACCTGCCTCTGCCTCCCAAGTACTGGGATTAAAGGCGTGCACTACTACACCCAACCCTTAGGTTTTATTTTTATAGGGACACACAGGTAGAGTTACCTCACGTGTCAGAAGAGAATTTAGACTTAACTATTTTTGTTTTATTTCCTGAGATGGTCTCACTCAGTTGATGGTCCAGGTTGGCCTGCAACTCACTATGTTCAAGGCTGACCTGGAACACACACTCTTCCTGCCTCAGACTCTGCACAAACTGTAGCACCACCACAAGCCTGAATCTAATTTTTTTAACAATGGTGTTAACTGTTACAACTATGGGGACTCAGGGGTGGAGATTAAGAGCACTGGCTGCTCTTGCAGAGGGTCTGGTTTGGTTCCTAGCACCTACATGGCAGCTAACAACCATCTACAAATCCAGTTCCAGGGGGGTCCGACGCCCTCTTCTGACCTCTGGGGATACTGCAATGATATAGGTGCACTTATACACACACAAGTAATATACTCATACACAAAAAAATAAAATTTTTTTAAGAAACAAGTATGAGGATTCTCAGACATAGACAAAGTACATCACATTATGAGTTGGAGAAGAACTCTTTGGAGGCCAGAGGTAGAATGTTGTTTGATAATGAAAGTGTCTCCAAAAGGACTCCGGTATTGAAGGTTTGGTACCCTGCTGGTGGCACTACTGAGAGGTAACTGGATCTCAAGGGTGCTCACTTACACCAACAGGCTAATCCACTGACAAGTGTGTACTGAGTTGGCTATCAGCGGGGTCTGGGTGGAGGACACAGGGTTTTTCGTTCCTGGCCCCGTCTCTGTCTCCTGTCTGCTACTTTGCTCCATTCCAAGCCCCCTACTTGATGCTCTGCCTCGCCACACACAGGCCAAAGGCAAGGGAGCCAAGGGACTACAGGCTAAAACCTCTGGAACTGAGCACCAAGATAATCCACCATGAAGAAGCACGGATGACGCACTGGTCAAGGATCTACACTCCTAGCAACCAGTTTCTAAGGCTGATCTTACTGAAGCACTGGCCAAGTTTCCCTCCTATATATTGTGTATTTTATCAATCGAGTTACTGTTTTCTTTCTTAACTATTTTTATCTTTTTAATTTTTTATGTGTATTGCCCACAGGTGTATAAGTGCACCCATGTCATGCAACACTCAAGGTCAGAAGAGAGTGTCAAATCTCCTGGAACTAGAGTTACAGATGGCTGTTAGTTGCCATGTGAGTGCTAGGAATTGAACCCAGGGCCTCTGCAAGAGCAGCCAGTGCTCTTAACTGCTGAGCCATCTCTCCAGCCCCATACTGCATATTTTATCAATCAAGTTATTACTGTTTTCAAAAGAAAATTATTTTTCTGGAATCATATTTAAGAAAAAAAAACTATGGCCAAAACATCGTTTCGTATAAACATGGAAGGTGAGGGCAGCTCCCACAGCGCCTCATCCAAATGCCTCCACTTCACAGTCTGGCTTCGGCTGGCCCTACACTGACAAGCACTGTCCTAGCCGTAGAGACGTCAGCTCAACAGGCAGTAATGGTAGAGTGCTCCTGCTCAGGGGCTAAGTGACTCAGGCAGTGGAGCTCTGCCCAGTTTGCCCACTGGAGGGTGCTGGTGGCTACTGAGTCATATTAATTTATAAACTGGTCGTATCAAACCCAGCAAGAACATTCACATTCAAACAGGTATTAAAGAAAAATTACATGAAATCTTAGACACTTACATGTAAGGGATAAGACATTCTACATGTAAGAACAGAACACCCTAAATTTTGCATCCTGCACTGAATGCTACAGTCTAAATAGAACATTGCTCCAACTGCTTGTAACTCTAGGATAGAAATCATCCCGGGTATTGGCAGACAGACAACACTAGCCCGTTCCCCATGGTAGAGGAGAGGGGCTTTAGAGCCCTTACTGAAGCAGGGCCCATGGAGGCAGTGCTGTCTGCCCTCTCTGTGGTGCTGTATAATAAGGCTGCTTAATGTGAGAAACACTTTCATGGTTTTACCAATGGTGACAAAAATAGAATGTGGATGCAAAAAAACAGGCAGACAAAAGTAAAGATCTGTTTACCCAATAAGGTGGTGCTGTCCACTCGCTCGGCATCTGGGAAGGAAAGAAAAGCAGTCAGCAGAACCAAGACCTGGAGCACTCCTCCTCAGTCCAGTGGGAACGATGGCAAAGGCCACCGAGGCTAGCCACAGCGGCCAGCAACGGCTTCAGTGCTGACTGCAGCACGCGCTAGCGTGGAGCCCTGCGTCACTCACTCTCCTCTCCACTGCAGGAGGGAGCATGTTTTCCCAGCACAGTCATGTGCAGTTCCTGGAGCTGGCAGGCACGTGGAATGCACCCTGCACTGCAGTGCTGCGCCTGTCCAGCAGCAGGCACCCTCCCACCGGGAGAGAATAGAAACAATTTCCTTCATGTCAGGCCCACACTAAAACCTGGCAACCTTTCAGTCTATTCAGCTGCCAGGTCCTGGAAAAAGGGCATCAATAGGGATAAATGGTTCGACTGCCTACTCTGAGGGCCGTGTTCGCTGGTTGGGTGCTGCTCCTCCAGGGAGGCATGGCTGAGGCAGGAGAGGCGAGAGCAGGGAGGGGGGCTCTCTGCAGATCCATGCAAAGGACTGGTACCAGGACATTTTAGGCTGTTAGGCCAAGATCAAATCCCAACTTCAAAATTCTGGGCACACAATGGGCAAATTATTCATCTCTCTGCTAAAATCATCTAAGTAGCAGTGGATAATGATAGAAAATAATGGCAAAAATGTAAAATTTGTAGCGGTGTGTGACACACAGCTCTGCAAACGTGAACTCTCTGCTCCTACTTCTTCCTATGAAGAAAATGACTACTGCCCAAGCTACACTTCTGCTCATATCATTAATAACACTAACAAAATGCTAGTGGTAGAAACATGTGGCTACTGACTGCAATTGTTCCCAGCTGGGCCCTGTGCTAACCTTATTCTGCTGTGTGGGGGTGCATCTGGTTTCCTATTACCATGAAAGGACAATCAATACGGCACTTTCCATGCTTGCTGTCATCCATGTTTTATGACACTGAAGTCAAAGCCATTCATTTCCTTTCAGGTAAAAGCAACTAAGTCAGAATTTCACAACTATTTTGGTCATTCCTGGCAGATATGTGACTCCTCAGAAAAGCAAGGAGTGAATGAGAGCTTTGTGCAACACAGAGATGAGCTTTGAGGGAGGAATGGAAGCCATCACACACCCTTTCTGTGTTTTTCCAGTTTTAACTTTTAAAATGTGATGACAATGAAGGCATGTGGCATCTGCACATTTAAGGGTTAAGTGTCATAACTGGTAAAACTGACCTGACAGCTGTTCTTGGTTAAGGTAAACAAACATGAATAAACATTCCCTATTTGTGGGCATACCTCCTAAAGTTCTATCTATAGATTACCACTACTGTGCCCTTCACCCCAATTTTCTTTTAAATTACAGAGGCATTAAAAAAATAGATTTAACCCGCGTGGTGGCACACACCTTTAACTGCCAGGGGTGGTGGCGCATGCCTTTAATCCTAGCACTTGGGAGGCAGAGGCAGGCGGATCTTTGTGAGTTCAAGGCCAGCCTGGTCTACAGAGTGAGTTCCAGGACAGCTGGGGCTACAGGGAGACCCTGCCTTTAAAAAACAAAAACAAAAAAAAAAAAAAAAAAAAAAAGAAAAAAAAAACGATTTGAGCCAGGTGTGTTGGTGCATGCCTTTAATCCCCAGCACTCAGGAGGGAGGGGCAGGTGGATCTCTGAGTTCAAGGCTAGCCTGGTCTACATAGCAAGCTCTAGGCCAGCTGGAGCTATAGGGAGACCCTGTCTCAAAAGGACCAAAAACAAAAGAAAATTATAGATTTTACAGTATTAGAAGTGTGTCTCCCAAGGAGGGGGAACAACTAGAAATAGCAGCCCATGAATTTTGTGCTTAGAAAGTAGAGACATAATTCCATACCTGGACTTCGTTGCTTGCAGATGTGAGTGGCAAGGTCTTGCACATATCCTGGGAAATGGTCAAAACAGTCCCCATAGGACACTACTTTAATTCCATGCAAAAGCATATCTGCTTGATGCTTAAAGAAATGGTCTTCACTTTCCTTGAGTACCACCATGTAATGCTCTAAGTCCACCTTATTTGGCACCGAGTACAGAAAGAGAGCTTGGAATATCTGGTCGCGAAGGGTCTCTCCACAGCCCACAAACAGAAATGACTTGGTACAGTACAGGTTCTGTAGGACTTCCTGTGGAAAGCCAACAAATAAATAAGGACACCTCTGGGAAAGATGGCAGGACATCACAGCTAACAACGTCCCCACGTGTGCTTCTAGAGCCTATCTTGTACTCACCAAGCTCTGCAAAAGCCATCCTGAGGACACTTTAGAAAGGCTGTGCCAACCCCATGCAGTGACTTGTACAACCAGGGTGAAGCTGGGCAGAAACCCACATCCCAAGCAGGATGAGGGGGAGCCGCCAGAGCCAGGGTACCCCCAGCCTACGCGGCACGAGTGTACCTTACAATAAGGGCAGCCTATGGTGCACCTACAGCTCACCAGCTCAGTGTACCCACATCAACTCCTAGAAATATGTTCAATCTTAAATTACAAAGACATAAAACAAGGACATTACAATGTTCTTTGTTCTGCTAGGCATGGTGGTACAGGCCTGTAATCCCAGTACTCAGGAGACAGAGGCAGGCAGATCTCTAAGTTCAAGGCCAGCCTGGTCTATAGAACAAGTTCTAGGCCAGTCACGGCTACAGAGTGAGACCCTGTTTCAAAGAAAAAAAGAAGGGAGGGCAGGGGGGCACTAGATACTCTAGGAGAGGACCCGAGTTTGGTTCCCAGCACCCATGTAGTGGCTTACAACAACTGAAACTCCAATTCCAGGGAATCCAATACCTCTCCTGTATCTGTAGGCTCTGTGTGCACAGAGTGCACTTATACACATAGAAACAAAACACTCATATGCATAAAAATAAATTAACAAAAATTTAAGGAAGGAAATTCTTAGTTCAGAATTGTCCACGTGCGATACCCTGGAATCTGGGTGGTAGCCGGCATGAATCCCCTTGGGGGAAAGGATGAGCTTTTGAGAGTGAAGGGAGAAAAGCCAAAGAGAAGCAGAGACAGCGATCCAAACAGACTGCGAGGGTCGCTCTGGAGCAACAGAGAATCAAAGACATCTCAACAAAACTCAAAACTAAGCACAAGCTTTCTCATGACCAGGCAGCAGAATTAATTCTAACTGCCCAATACTCACCGGCTGATACCATCCCCGGTGACAGAGGCCATTGAAGAACAATGAGGAACAGGTACCTATCCTGGGAACACAGGTACCTTACCAGGGAACACAGACTCCCCAGGCCACAGTATTAGAACACCCAGGCATTGTGGCACATGCCTATAATCCCAGACTTGGGAGGCCGAGGCAGGAGTATAAAGAGTTCAAAGACAGCATCAGACACTTAGCAAGTTTGAAGCCAGCCAGATTGCATGAGAACCTCTCTCTAGGACAGAAAAATTTACAATATGCTAGAAACAGTTTTTCCATACTTCGTTCTGTTGAGGGCATAAAGAAAGGCTTGCAGGGGACTAGAAAGACACAGCTCAGCAGTTAAAGACAGGAGCTGTTCTTGCAGAGGTCCACAGTTCAACTCTCAGCAGCCACATCAGGCAGTCCACAACAGACTATTATTCCAGTTCCTGGAAACGGGACAGCCTCTGAGCTTCGCTGGCACTGCACGTACACGCACGCACCCACACGCTGACATCCGCTGGCACTGCACTTAACACACGCACACCCACACACTGACATCCGCTGACACTGCACTTACACGCACACCCACACACTGACATCCGCTGGCACTGCACTTACACGCACACCCACACGCTGACATCCGCTGGCACTGCACATCGTACACGCACACCCACACGCTGACATCCGCTGGCACTGCACATCGTACACGCACACCCACACGCTGACATCCGCTGGCACTGCACATCGTACACGCACACCCACACGCTGACATCCACTGGCACTGCACATACACACACACCCACACGCTGACATCCACTGGCACTGCACGTACACGCACACCCTCATGCTGACATCCACTAGCACTGCACATACACACACCCACACGCTGACATCCGCTGGCACTGCACTTACACATGCACACCCACACGCTGACAACCACTGGCACTGCACTTACACACCCACATGCTGACATCCGCTGGCACTGCACTTACACACACACACCCACACGCTGACAACCGCTGGCACTGCACTTACACATGCACACCCACACGCTGACAACCGCTGGCACTGCACTTACACACACACCCACACACTGACATCCGCTGGCACTGCACTTACACACGCACACCCACATGCTGACATCCGCTGGCACTGCACTTACACATGCACACCCACACGCTGACAACCGCTGGCACTGCACTTACACACACACCCACACGCTGACATCCACTGGCACTGCACTTACACACACATACCCACACGCTGACATCCACTGGCACTGCACGTCGTACACACATGCACCCACACGCTGACATCCGCTGGCACTGCACATACACGCACACCCACACGCTGACAACCGCTGGCACTGCACTTACACACACATACCCACACGCTGACATCCACTGGCACTGCACGTCGTACACACATGCACCCACACGCTGATATCCACTGGCACTGCACATACACGCACACCCACACGCTGACATCCGCTGGCACTGCACGTATATGCACACCTGCACGCTGACATCGCTGGCACTGCACTTACCGCGCATACCCACACGCTGACATCCATTGGCACTGCACATCGTATATGCACACCCACACGCTGACATCCGCTGGCACTGCATGTACAAGCACACCCACACGCTGACATCCGCTGGCACTGCACGTACATGCACACCCGCACGCTGACATCGCTGGCACTGCACTTACCGCGCATACCCACACGCTGACATCCATTGGCACTGCACATCGTATATGCACACCCACACGCTGACATCCGCTGGCACTGCATGTACAAGCACACCCACACGCTGACATCCGCTGGCACTGCACTTACACACACACACACACGCTGACATCCACTGGCACTGCACTTACACACACACACGCTGACATCCACTGGCACTGCACTTACACACGCACACCCACATGCTGACATCCGCTGGCACTGCACATACACACGCACACCCACACGCTGACATCCGCTGGCACTGCACTTACACACACCCACATGCTGACATCCGCTGGCACTGCACGTACACATGCACACCCACACACTGACATCCGCTGGCACTGCACTTACGCACACCCACACGCTGACATCCACTGGCACTGCACTTACGCACACCCACACGCTGACATCCACTGGCACTGCACTTACACACGCACACCCACACGCTGACATCTGCTGGCACTACACGTTGTACATGCACACCCACACGCTGACATCCACTGGCACTGCATGTACACGCACACCCACACGCTGACATCCACTGGCACTGCACGTACACGCACACCCACACGCTGACATCTGCTGGTACTGCACGTACACGCACACCCACATGCTGACATCCGCTGGCACTGCACTTACACACGCACACCCACACGCTGACATACACATACACATACAACGAAAAATAATACAAAATAAATCTTTTTTTAAAAGAAAAAAAGAGCTGGGTGTGGTGGTGCACACCTTTAATCCTAGCACTTGGGAGGCAGAGGCAAGCGGATCTTTGTGAGTTCAAGGCCAGCCTCGTCTACATAGCGAGTTCCAGGACAGCCAAAGCTACAGGGAGACCCTGTCTCAAAAGGACCAAAAAAAAAAAAAGAGCCAGACATGGTGATACATGCCTTTAATCCCAACCTTCAGGAGGCAAAGGCAGGCAGATCTCTGTGAGTTCAAGGCCAGCCTGGTCCACATAGTGAGTTCCAAGCCATCTGGGTCCACAGAGAGATCCTATCTTTAAAAAACCAAAAAAGAAAAGTTCGCAGGGAATGAGGTGCCATTGTTTATTTACAGTGCTGGGGAAGGAACTGAAGAGTGCACAAGCTAGACAAGAGCTCGGCTGCTGAGCTACATTCCCAGCCTCCGTTTTAATACTGGCTTTGGAAGGCTGAAGAGATTGCTATGTGAAGGAAGCAGAGAACTGCAGGTGGCAGAGACCTGTGTAAACAGAGCCATGAGTAGGAACCAAAGAGAGGAATGTCATGAGCATCAACCAAAGACTTCTGCCAAATCCAAGTGAGAGAATCATGGCTGGCTGGAGGTGGCACCAAGAGGGAAGAGATTTGTGCTTCCCTAGGGTACGCATACTTCCTCTCTGAACAAGCGTGCACTAGGCATCTATTCAAAATATAGGCACCACACAGGGCCATCGCTATGGTCCAGTCCTCAGAGAGCCAGAATGCCTGGAGATGGCTGGTGGCCAACATAAATTCCCTAGGACAGGCAACCAAGGCCTACCATTACTTCTGGGTCTTGAGTGACATCTTTATATCCTGATGGATCCAACACCATCCCACAGGGGTCTGTATATAAGCCATGAATATGAAGAACTCCATACTTGATGTGGCCTCGTGCCCACTGAAGAACCTATCAAAACAAAACCAAGACAGAGAAACACCCATGTTATTTCAAGAGATACAAGAAAACCAAATCAGATCAGGAATTTTTTGTTTTGTTGTTTTAGTTTTTACGAGAGTCTCCCTGTGGCTCCTAGCTAGCCTTAGAACTCTCTATATAAACCAACTCACAGATGCACCTGCCTCTGCTTCCCAAGAAAGAGGACTAAATGCATGGACCATCATGCTGGGTCCTAGATCATTTGTTCAAACCTACCCAGGAAAAATAAAAATGTTTCAATTTATACTTTTTCTTTTTGGTGGTTTTGAGACAGGGTCTCCCTGTAGCCCAGCTGTCCTGGAACTCACTATGTAGACCAGGCTGGCCTTGAACTCACAGAAATCCGCCTGCCTTTGCCTCCAGAGTGCTGGGATTATAGGTGTAATGGGGCTGGAGAGATGGCCTAGCGGTTAAGAGCACCGACTGCTCTTGCAGAGGACCCGGGTTCGATCCCCAGCACCCACATGGCGGCTGAGAACCGTCTTTAACTCCAGCTCCAGGGGAATCCAACACCTTCTTCTGACCTCTGTGGCATTGCATGACACAGGTGCACAAACCTACATGCAGACAGTACATTTGTACACATAAAAAATAAAAAAATAAATAAATGAATAAACAAATAAAGGTGTGAAGGTGTGTGCCACCATGCCCAGCTTTATACCTATATTTTTATACCTATATTTTTAAAACAGAAGCTCAGCTGCTGACACTGGGCTTCTTTAAAGATCTTCAGTGTGAGCAGGGAGTGGTGGTGTACGCCTTTAATCTCAGCACTTGGGAGGCAGAGGTGGGAGGATTTCTGTGAGTTCAAGACCAGCCTAGTCTACAGGGTGAGTTCCAAGCCATCTGGGACTAAAGGGAGACCCTGTCACAAAAAGACAAAAAAAAAAAGAAAAGAAAAGATCTTCGGTGTGTAGGCAATGTGATCTCTACTGAAAACTGGTAGCTACCACTTCCATGGGAAGACCTTCTAACTTATACATCACATTTAATTATTCTATGTAATGGGTTTTGTCAAGTTGTTTTTGTTTGCATTTTTATTTTTGTGGTGCTGCAGGTGAAACCTACAGTTCCCCTTCACATATGATAGATGAGTATACTACTACTCCCAGTACTCTTAAGCTATGGTCCCAGCCATCTACTATTTTTACTATAACAACAATAACAAACAAACAAAAAACAGAAAAAGTATAGTCATCAAATAGCTACCTGCATTCAGCTCAGCTCAAATCACAGAGCCAAGCAGGTTACAGAGCCACAAGCCAAATCTATGAAACTTTTCTTAGTGTGGGCTTCTTCATCAGGAGTCTATATAGATGCAGATACAGACACACCACAGGCAGAGCAACCAGCAGATGATTCCGTAACACACAGCTGGCAACTCGCTTCCAGAGGTGCTATCACACTAGCCACTGCCCATGTCCCACTGCTCACAGGGCTGTGTCCCAGTACAGGACACCCAGGCAGACAGCCTGTGTCCACGGCCAACTCAATGTGGTCGCCACAGAGAAGTACATGGGCCACAACTCAACAGCTAGCAAGTGATTTTTTTTTTGGGGGGGGGGGTATTTGAGACAGGGCATCCCTGTAGCCCTAGCTGGCCTGGAACTTGCTATGTAGCCCAGGCTGGCCTTGCTCTTACAGAGATCCATTGGCTTCTGCATCCTGAGTGCTGCTATTAAAGGCATTCCCCACTTGCCTATTGATGCAGTGTGAAATATTAATCCATAACATAATTGTAAATATACAAACAGCAAACATGCTAAAATGAAAACAGTTTGTATAATGAAATTATGTTCAACTTTAGTAATAAAAGAAAGCCTAGATTTTCATCTATCACAGAGGAAAAGTATAATTAGCTTTTAAAATTTTTTGATGTTTTTGCAAGAGTCCAGGCTTTCTTCAAATTCACTGTGCTCCTCCTGCCTCAGCCTCCTAGTACTGAGACTACTACAGGTGTGCACCTCCATGCACAGCTTGCTTTGTTTTCTAATAACACCACTGTTGACAGGGACGACACAGAGTTGGAGGGTATGCAACGGACAATTTTGCCTCATGAGTTCTAGGTTTTTCAGGTATGTGCCACCATGCCAGGCTAAAATTACTTTAAAAATATCATAGGAGAGGGCCTGGAGAGATGGCTCAGCAGGTTTAGAGATGGCTCTCAGGTCTAGAGATTCCCAGCACCTACATAACAGGTAACAACTATGGGTAATGCCAGTTCCAGGGGATACAACACCCTCTTCTGACCTCCATGGGCATTGCATGACATGGGTGTGCCTACCTACATGCAAGAAATACATTCATACACATAAAAAATTTTTTTTTAAATCTTAGGAGCTGGGCTGTAGAGATGTCTCTGCAATTAGGAGTACTGGCTCCTCTTGCAGAGGATCCAGGTTTGGTTCTCAGTACCCACATGGTAGGTAACAACTGTCTGTAATTCCATTCCGGGGAATCTGATGCCCTCTTCTGGCTCTGTGGGCATTGCCCTCACACACATGCAGATAAAACACTCATACAAATAAAATAAAAATAAATCAATCGAAACATTTTAATCTTAGGGAAATCCCTCCCTTGGAGCCCCTCTTTATCAGTTCTTTCTCACTTTTCCTTAGTAAATCTGCATTTCTTCAACTAAAATAAAAATAGCTTAATGAAGCTAGGCACAGTGGCACATGAGTACTTAGAAGGCTACGGCAGGAGGATGGCACCAAGTTCAAGACCAGCCTGGTCTATTTAGTGAGCTGTAGCACAGCCAGGGCTACAAAGCAATACCTTGACTCAAAAATCAAATAAACCAACAAAAATAACCAATGAAAGCAAGGCTGAGTGGCGTAAACTACGATGCCAGTACTTGAGAGGCTGACGCAGGTGGGTCCTAAACTTGGTATTATCCTGAGCTATGGAGCAAGACTCTGTCTCCAAAATAAGTACTGCCAGACGTGGTGGTGCACACCTTTGATCCCAGCACTCGGGAGGCAAAGGCAGGTGGATCTCTGTGGGTTCAAGGCCCACCTAGTCTATACAATGAGCTCCAGGCCAGCTGGAACTAAAGGGAGACCCTGCCTCAAAAAGACCAAAAATTAATTAAAATAAGTATTAAGGGCCAGGCATGGTGGCGTACGCCTTTAATTCCAGCACTTGGGAGGCAGAGGCAGGCAGATTTCCGTGAATTCAAGGCCAGCCTGGTCTACATAGTGAGTTCTAGGACAGCCAGAGCTATAGGGAGACCCTGTCTCAAAAAAAAGGAAAGTCTTAAGGAAATTTTAAGGAAAAAACAGGATTGAAAAGTCTGCTTATCTTCCCATCCCAACCTGTGCAAGAGAAAAATTCAGAGTAAGAGATTTCAATGCACTGCTCTCTCTCTTTACCTGCTTTGTTACCTGTTCTGCCCATGTGACTACAACAAACAGAGGCAGATGAAAAACCCTTTCAGGCCTGAGAGTCAGAACATGAGAAGGAAGCAAGAAACACCTGGAGGTGATGAGGGGCACGAGCCTCAGCTGCCTGAGGACAAGGCTGGCACGCATTCAGGACTAGGCCAGTGTCTTGTTCAGTGCAGGGCATCAGCAGTGCTGTGTGAACGTCATTCTGTGCTATGGCGCTGCCTTCCCTGAGCCTCCTGGAGGTGTGCCCTGCCCATACCTTTGTCTTGTCCTTCAAGTCCAGGGACTCCATGGGCTTGTTCTGCTGCTGCCCAAAGATCTCCAGCAGGTTGTCATAGTTCGTGGTCAGCACCATGGTGCCTCTGTCCATTAGGCTGAGGATGGACTGCAGCACCACAGGGTTCTGGATGTGCTGCTCCAGGCTGTCAAAAACCTCCATCAGGCAATCCTGGAAGAAGTTGGGCTTGGTGTCACCTGTGCGCTATGGAGAGAAGGATCGAGAGTGAGGCCCAGCAGAGCTGAACAACGGCAGTGACCACCCAGTGTGGAGAACAAGCACTTTACAGAAGAAAGGGGAACGAAGCCTCAGAAGAGGAGGAAGGTTCAATTGGGATCTGGGGCATGCTGCAGCAGTAAGGAGGAGGGCGGGAGCTTCCGAGATGCCTGCTGACTGCACATCTCCCACGCATGCAGGGCAATGAGAAGCAGCCTCCCCATGCAACTGCCCTCCACACATCACAGCATACTCATGGGATCAAATGACATAAAATAAAAAACTTCACACCAAAAAATGCAGCACATCATCTAGAACCATCCCAGCCCAATGCAAGGCCTTTACCGCAGACTTCCCTGCCACCAGGTTTGAAAGGGTGGCGTGCCTGACGGGCTGCAAACTACGGGAAATGAACATCCCCCCTGCACACGAAGGCCTAGTGCCTGGTTCACAAATGTCCTCAACTGGCCTCAGAACCCAAAAGCCAGCCCTTCGAAACCTTGAGTATCTATCTGAGACTCACAGGCGACATCTTCCGGATCAGATCATGGGCCACGACCAGCAGGTCCCTGTCCTTTGTCACCTTCCTCCGGAACTCGGCCACATCCCCAGGGTGCAGCACCTCCAGCTGCTCTGCAGCCTCAATAACGGCCTCGATGCAGCTCCTCCACGAGCAGAGTGCGGGGATCCCAGGGGCCACGGCTGCACTCACACCCGTCCCAATGACCAGCAGCAGATCCTGGGGCTGCTTCCTGATGAGGCTTTTTAAAAACTTTCTGTTTGAAACAAGGGAGGGGGAGTCAGCTCCCACCTGGAAGCACTTATGATGTTCAGGTCAGATCTGTCAATGCCTGCTCTCTCTCCACGTTAACAGACAAAGCCTGTGTGCTTTAATGCATCTGTCCTCATTCACCCAGAGTTGTCCACAGCACTAAGAATGATTACAGGACAGTACTTGTGAACAAGTTCAGCTCCCCTAATCCTCTGAAGTCATGAACAGCTTTGTAAACAAACACTGTAAAGACATTAAGATCCCTGCTTGCTCTGACAGATGAAATTTCTTGACAAAATGCTGCTTTCTGACATCCATCTCTCCATGGCATTCTGAGGGGCAAGAGTTTATTCTGTGTCACTTGACAATACAGGAGACTCTGGCTATGCACAAGCCTAAAAACCCCCACTCTCCATCTTCCGTGCTGTTTGGTTTCAGGATGGGGCTCTATGACCTCCTTGGGCAGACAGCTACCTTCTGAAATGTTCTTGTGTTGAAACTGACCATGTTAAGTGGCCCTTGGTTCCCCCCCCCCCAGTGCTTCCCACATCAAGTTAGTTAACCTGCCTGAACGAATGACTAACTTGATTTACCTTGATTTCTGCTCACTTCTGTTTGTAGTCTTTTCCACTGACTCCATCTGTAAATCCTAAAAAGAAAAATGAGTCAGACCAACTTCTATTCCCCAGACAAAAGTTCTTTTACTTCCAGTACCCTAGAAGAGAGTGAAGGATGGGGTTGAAATCAAAAGTCCTGAATCTCTATGGAAATTAGAATACCTGAAAAATGTCAATACCTGAAAATGTCATATGTGAAAAGATACATCCAAAATGGTTCCAACCCCCCAAAGTAACCTCCTGTGGCTTGTTGGCAGGTGCTCCAGTGTCTTGTGCCAGACAAAACTTTTACCCAGCAGCCCAGACCAGGCATTGGGACTGGTGGGCCACTGCTACCGGTATTCATGTCCACACTAAGAACGTTACTTTTAAGACAATACTATCTAGGATTTTCCCAAGTCACTTCTTTCCTTGACTCTAGAGTGGATGCTTACTGTAAACAAGGAAGTACACAGTGCAGCATTAAGGGCCTACGGTCCTACTCTGAGCATCAGTTCATCATTTGCCCATTTCCCTCAGACTTTTTTACTGAATTTTTCACAGCGCTTAAGAACCAGTACATGGGGCTGGAGAGATGGCTCAGCGGTTAAGAGCACTGACTGCTCTTGCAGAGGACCCAAATTCAATTCCCAGCACCCACATAGCAGCTAGGAACCGTCTTAAGGCGTGCATAGTAGCGCACACCTTTAATCCCAGCACTCAGGAGGCAGAGGCAGAGGCAGAGGCAGAGGCAGGCAGATATCTTTGAGTTCTAGGCCAGCCTGGTCGACATACACCAGGCCAGCTGGGACTAAAAAGGGAGACCCTGTCTCCAAAAACAAACAACAACAAACAAACAAAAAAAGCCAGTACATATCCTATCTCCCTATCCATTATAATAAAGTAGTCCTTTATGTCATTAGAAACTATTCATAGCAGGGCATGGTGGTGTACACCTTTAATCCAAGTACATGGGAGGCAGAGTCAGATGGATCTCTGAGAATTCAAGGCCAGCCTGGTCTAAGTTCCAGGACAGCTGGGGCTACAGGGAAACCCTGTCTCAAAAAAGAAAACAACAACAGCAAAAAATATTTATAATTAAGGGTAAGGCCACACAAGATTCCAATGCACTGTTACAGTAACACTGCCAATACCCTAATGTGAGGTGCTTTCTTTCGTCACTGGGAGGAAGTCCATTGAGGAGAGGCTTCTGAACAGCAGGGCTGCTTACTTAGAGCACATAAGCAGTTACGAGGAGACCCTGCCTCAAAAAGACCAGAAAAAAAAGCAGCAGCAGCAAACTCCTGAGATCCCAGCATGCAGGCAGAAGACCCCAAGGCCAGCCCGGGCTAGAGACAGAGGAAGAGTCCTGGAAGGCATCCCGGTACATGCCGCCACAGTGTATGCTCCATGCCTGTGGTCAGCAGACTCAAAGTACAAGCTGCTGCATGCTCACCAGCACACATGGAAACCTTTGTCCACGGCCTAATCTTTACTTTTCTCCTCAGTTAAAATGAAGTCACCAAAAATAAATTTTCTAGAAAACGACACAAGAAGTAAACAGGATCCTGCAGTTATCCCTGAAAATGTGTAGAACTCTGTAAGTGCATGCAGCCATTTTCAGGGGGTTGGGGCGTGCCACAGCTTCTACCAAAGTCCCCAAGGTTCCCACAAACCTTAAGAAATCAGCTGAGGGCTGGAGAGATAGCCTTGTGGTTAAGAGCACCGACTGCTCTTGCAGAGGACCCGGGTTCGATCCCCAGCACCCACATGGCAACTAAGAACCGTCTGTAACTCCAATTCCAGAAGAACTCCAGTTCCAGGGGAATCCAAGACCCTCTTCTGACCTCCGCAGCATTGCACGACACGGGTGCACAGACCTGCATGCAGACAGTTCACTCATACACATACAAAAATAAATAAAATTAAAAAAAAAAAAAAAAAGAAAGAAATCAGCTGAGAGGTCAAGAAAGTAAGGCTGGCAGAGGATCCCCCTGCCCAGGGAAAGATGTGCTGCAGAGTGGGGCTGCTGGCTGCCTACCTCGCTGCAGGACCACAGGGTCAATTAGAACTTTTCTATGGAAAGTAAATACTGAGGTTGTTCCCTATACCGTGGATCCGGCCCAGAGTTTTCAATGTTTAGGGTAACTCTTTGCTGATTGGTCTATCAACTATAAAACGTGGATTCTTGCTAACCAGTCAGACTCCCCACCTCAGGCTCTCATGAATGGAAGTGTTCTGCAAATCCAATGCTGAGCCAAGAGGCTGGGCTGTGCCCTGTGGCTGTTGCCTGACTCTTCCCTTCCTGGAGACCTTCTAAGGAGGAGCACTAGGAGGCCCTGCCGCTCACTCCTATTTGAAGGCCAACATGAGATGCTGGTAAGCAGCTGAATCCCTGGCCACCGGAATAAACCCCCCCCCCCCGCATCTTCACTAGTTACTCCTTGGAAGTCCTTCATCTCAGCCTTCTCCATACATTACACTACAGACTTCAGTCAGCCAGCTAGTGTAACTAAGAAATGGCATGTCCTAAACTGTTATCACACAAAGAACTTAAAATCTCAAGTTCCGGGGCTGGAGAGATGGCTCAGTGGTTAAGAGTACCGACTGCTCTTGCAGAGGACCCGGGTTCAATTCCCAGCACCCACATGGCAGCTAAGAACCATCTTTGACTCCAGTTCCAGGGGAATCCAACACCCTCTTCTGACCTCCGTGGCATTGCACGACATGGGTGCACCAACCTACATGCAGACAATACACTCATACACATAAAAAATAATAAATAAATCCCAGCACTTGGGAGGTAGAGGCAGGCAGATCTCTGTGAGTTCAAGGCCAGCCTGGTCTACAGAGCGAGATCCAGGACAGCTGGTACTAAAAGGGAGACCCTGCCTCAAAAAAATACCAAAATAATAATAATAATAATAATAATAATAAATAAATAGATTTAAAAAATTAAAAAATCTCAAGGTCCTTCAATTACCATTCAAGTGCTTTTCATTCTCTATATACTTATTTCACAGTTAAAATTTAAAACAATAAAGCATGATCAACACTGCGATAAAGCATAATCAACTTAAACATTTCCAGGCCATGTATATGGAACTCAAAAATGAAGTGATTTCAGTTTCCCGAGAAACAAGTCACTGCCCTCCCACACTCACGGAACAGGAGTGAGCCGCTCTGAGCAGGCATGCTGTACTGGTTGCTCCTCAGCTCTGTCTCAGCCTGAGCTGCAGGGTCTGGAGCCAGCTCCTTCTTGGGCAGCACTTACAAGAGAATGCCCTGTCTCCACCTTGACAGTAAGAGCCCTGGCTGCTGGACGTTTAGACTGCTCTGAACCTCTAGGGATCAAAGCAGCCACCAAGGGAAGCACATGACACTTAAAGTCGGCACAGGAATTGTGTGCGGATGAACTACACAGCTGCCCATATTTAGACATTTACAGTTCTTTATAAACACTACATGCTTCAAGATATTACCTCACTTCCTGTTTTCACTAGCATAAAGATCAGAGACAAACCTCACAAATAACCAAAAGATTGCCCCAAATCTCCCCTTACTTTTAAAATCAAGGTCCAAGAGGGTAATCTACACAGCCTGACCTGTTCCTAGAAATTTCCCAAGGACAGTCTGCCTCTAGTGTGTGATCTCAGCAGCTGCTCCTTTAAGCCAACTGCACTCTGGACAACAGCAACACAGAAGCTGCACAGATGCTGCACTTTCCATTTCCTTGGTGACTATGTCGTCACCACTTGCAGGCTCAAAGCCAAGTCATCATAGCAACCTATTTTTTCATGGCACTTTTCTAAACACAAAATCAGGCCTAACACAGATTCTTATACACAGTTCCTGTCCTTTTACCCAAAATCTTTAACAAGCTGTTACCAGACTGTGCCTAGGATAAGAGACCAGGCTATTTTACAAAGAAGCTATGCAACAAGTAAACTGCTGTGATATTTTGATTCCCTGGCACCCAGCACTAAGTAATGTTCAACAGAGAGCTAAAGAGAGGGCTCAGCAGTTAAGGGCACGTACTGCTCTTGCACAGGACCTGAATTTGGTTCCCATGCCAGGAGGCGACTCAGCTGCAGGGGATCCAGTGCCTCTGGCCTCTTTGGACGTCTACATCCATGTGTACATGTGCACAGAGAGACATATACACATAACATTTTTAATTAAAAAAGATTTTTTATTTTTTATTTTTTGTATATGAGTGTTATACCTATATGTATGTAAGCAAATCAGTGTTGTACAGTGCCTGCAGAAGACAGAAGAGGGCATCAGATCCCCTGGAACTACAGTTACAGATGGTTGTTAGCTGCCATGTGGGTGCTAGGATTTGAACTCAGGTCCTCTGCAAAAATATCCAGTGCTCTTAACTGCTGAGCCATCATTCCAGCCCCTTAAATTGTTTAAAATATTCATAGCTGGGCATGGTGGTGCACACCTTTAATCCCAGCACTTTGGAGCCAGAGGCAGGTGGATCTCTGTAAGTTCAAGGCCAGCCTGGTCTACATAGGGAGTTCCAGGCCAGCTGGGGACACAGGGAGACCCCGTCTCAAAAAAAAAAAAAGACAAAAAAAAATTTTTTTTAATGTTCACCAAAACCAAAACAAAACAAAAGATAAACTATAGAGGGAAACTGGTCTTTCTCATACAGCTGCAGGGCTGATTCTCCAACCTCCCACCCACCACTGCAAACCACTGACAATTCCAGTCAGACCCTGTGATAGCTACACATACCCACACACCAACTCTGGCGTTAGCCATGTGGTTTTGTTTCAGGTTGTTTTTTCTGTTTTCTCTTTTAGCCACTGGCATATCAACAAATGGGGCATGAGTGAGAGTCTGACAGGCATGCGGGCAGAACAGAGAGGCTGTCTTCGACAACTTGGCTCTGTAAAGCTAGTCCAGCCTCCTGGGAGAATGGACACCACTGGGCACAGTTCGGGCTGATGAGCTGACACTATCCCCCAACACCTGCTACTCACCAGGGGCACAAAGCTACCTTGGCCCACTGAGATCTAAGGACCACTGCATGAGCTACACTGCATGAGCTACCAGAGCCAAGTCCAGAGCGGAACTGTGCAGCCACTGTCTGAAGGCTTGGTACCACCACCATCCTACACTGTCTGAAGGCTTGATACCACCACCATCCTACACTGTCTGAAGGCTTGATACCACCACCATCCTACACTGTCTGAAGGCTTGATACCACCACCATCCTACACTGTCTGAAGGCTTGATACCACCACCATCCTACACTGTCTGAAGGCTTGATACTACCACCATCTTACATTGCCACAAAGAGCAGAGGGGAGGAGAGGAAAGATGAGAACAAGTCAGAGTGGCCATGAAGGTGGCCATAAAGCTGGGGGATGGGCAACATAACAAAAACTAAATTACTCACTGTTAGAAGCTATATTTTCACTCAACAGAGTGAATTAGGTATTCAAGTCCAGGATCCCCAAAAACTGTGTTTTAAAAAAAAACAAAAAACCTAACTTCTAGCTGGACATGGTGGTGAACACTTTTAATCCCAGCACTAGGGAGGCAGGGGCAGGTGGATCTCTGTGAGTTCAAGGCCAGCCCGGTGTGCATAGCAAGTTCCAGGCCACCTGGGGCTACAGGGAGACCCTGTCTCAAAAAGACAAAATCTGACTTCTACAGATAATCCTATGGCCTTTAAGCAGTACAAAGATGGGGTAGGTAGGGTTACAGCTCAGTGGTAAAGGCACACGAACACACACAAACCCTGCAGGGAGATGTGAGGTCATGGACAGTCATGCCATCACATTGAAAGATGAATAGAAGCTTAAAATCCACTCCCATTTCCCAGCAGGACAGACAATTGTCCTTTTATACAGCAACTGGCCAGCAGTTGCTTCCAAGCACAGACCTTCAGAGGGCCAGGGATGGAACTCCGTGGAGTGCTTGCCTAGCACACATAGGACCCTGTCCCCACATAAACCAAGTGTAGGCCAGGGATGGAACTCCGTGGAGCGCTTGCCTAGCACACATAGGACCCTGTCCCCACATAAACCAAGTGTAGGCCAGGGATGGAACTCCGTGGAGCGCTTGCCAAGCACACATAGGACCCTGTCCCCACATAAACCAAGTGTAGGCCAGGGATGGAACTCCGTGGAGCGCTTGCCAAGCACACATAGGACCCTGTCCCCACATAAACCAAGTGTAGGCCAGGGATGGAACTCCGTGGAGCGCTTGCCAAGCACACATAGGACCCTGTCCCCACATAAACCAAGTGTAGGCCAGGGATGGAACTCCGTGGAGCGCTTGCCAAGCACACATAGGACCCTGTCCCCACATAAACCAAGTGTAGGCCAGGGATGGAACTCCGTGGAGCGCTTGCCAAGCACACATAGGACCCTGTCCCCACATAAACCAAGTGTAGGCCAGGGATGGAACTCCGTGGAGCGCTTGCCAAGCACACATAGGACCCTGTCCCCACATAAACCAAGTGTAGGCCAGGGATGGAACTCCGTGGAGCGCTTGCCAAGCACACATAGGACCCTGTCCCCACATAAACCAAGTGTAGGCCAGGGATGGAACTCCGTGGAGCGCTTGCCAAGCACACATAGGACCCTGTCCCCACATAAACCAAGTGTAGGCCAGGGATGGAACTCCGTGGAGCGCTTGCCAAGCACACATAGGACCCTGTCCCCACATAAACCAAGTGTAGGCCAGGGATGGAACTCCGTGGAGCGCTTGCCAAGCACACATAGGACCCTGTCCCCACATAAACCAAGTGTAGGCCAGGGATGGAACTCCGTGGAGCGCTTGCCAAGCACACATAAGGCCCTGTCCCCACATAAACCAAGTGTAGGCCAGGGATGGAACTCCGTGGAGTGCTTGCCTAGCACACATAAGGCCCTGTCCCCACATAAACCAAGTGTAGGCCCTTTAACTCACCTACAGTGAGGCTGAAATGTGACAACACAGAACCATCCCCAAATCTGCAGTAAGACAGGTTAGTGTGGCTGCCGATGAGCCCTGGGAACCCAAGGAGCACAGTAAACCACCAGTGCTGCAGGCATCATCTCAGGGAATGACCAGTACTACAGGTATCACCACAGCCAGTTACAAAGTCACCACACTCAGGCTGATGTATAACCATGCTGCTGAGGAGACAAGAACAGGAAACGCTAACTGAATAACCATGCAATCAAGATGGACCTAGAGGCCTGGATGTCTCAAGGCAGACTAACATTGGATGTGGTAGTCCTTGTCTTCAATCCCAGAGGAGGCAGAGGCAGAAGGATCACCACAAGTTTGAGGTCAGCCTGATCAAGTTCCAGGTCACCAGCCTGAAATACATAGCAAGACCTTGTTTCAAAGGAGAAAAAAACAAAACAAAACAGGAGGGTGGACCCTGCCAGCTGCCAGCTGTATCCTAACTGCACAAGGCACAAAGACCAGGAGCTGACAGCAAACGCCACTGCCGTGGTGTCCAAGCCCCACACCATAGCCAGCGCTGCCCCTTAACCTCACCTGATTTCATCTCCTCTGACCTCTAGTCCCACAGTCTTTTCTTTCTCACAGCTACGTTGTTCCTATGCAGACCTTCTAAGGCAGGGAAAAGCAGAGGGCAGAGAGCCCAGTACAGCCAGCAGTCTCATTTCTTCTTCTTTTCTTTTTTTTTTTTTGGTCTTTTTGAGACAGGGTCTCCCTTTAGTCCCAGCTGGCCTAGAGCTCACTCTGTAGAGCAGGCTGGCCTTGAACTCACAGAGATCTGCCTGCCTCTGCCTCCCAAGTGCTGGGATCAAAGGCATGCGCCACCACGCCCGGCTGCAGTCTCATCTCTAACACAAATGAACAAGCTGGAGTCTAGGTGAGATGGGTTAGCATCACATCTACCTGACTGGAAACAAGGCAGGAAGAAACAAAAAGCTCAACTTCCAGAACACAAGGAATAGACTTGTCCTCAACAACCACCCCAAGCAGCACTAAGAGGTGGAAATATCACTTCCCAAACCAGACGAGTACTCAAAACTGTTTTCCTGACTCTCAAGGGGGAATTCTACCACCAAGGGGGAATTCTACCACTAGTCACTGGCTAGATTGTTGCAAAGCCTTCCAGTGAGTCCAGTAGCTGATGGTCCACAAGAGGACCATTTGGTTGGCTACCAGAGGTGCCCTAGCAGTTTCCAACTCCACACATTCTTTCATGGTCCCACAACTGCATAAAAAGGGGCATAAAAAGCCTGTCAGTAATAGGGGAGCCTTAGGATGAAAGTATTCTCCAATTTATAGAAAATGAAGTTAGGTGTAGTGACTCACCCATTACCAAGGGATTTGGGAGGCTGGGCAGGCTGATCACTATGAGTTCTAGGCCAACCTGGGCTTACAGCATGGGACTCTGACTCAACCACCCCCCAGCCCCCCCCCCCCACAGCCATGCATGATGGCTCATGCCTGTAATTCCAGCAACCAGAGCTTAAAGCACAAGGATCACCACAAGTATGAGGCCAGCCTGGGCTACACAGCAAGTTCCAGGCCAGCCTGGACTACATAGTCTACTGTCTCAAAACAGTAACAGTTTGGATAGGGAGATGGCTCGGTGGATAAGAGTACTTGCTGCACAAGCACAAAGACCTATGTTCGAATCCCCAGTGCTATGTAACAGCTGGGTGTGGAAGTGTGACCACCTCTAATGCATGCAGCCCCGTGAGGGCCAGAGACAGGAAGATCCCTGGGGCTTGCTGGCCACCAGCCTAGCTCCAGGTTCAGTGAGAGACTGTCTTAAGGAAATAAGGCAGAGAGTGATAGAACAGGACTCCTGACACTCTCCTGGCCTCCATGTACCACCCCCCCCTGCCCCCTGCGCGCGCGTGCGCGTGCGCACGCGCACACACACACACACACACACACAAAGCACCAATTTACAAAGACAAATCCTTAAATTGAGCATATGCTACTTAACCAATCACTGAAATAAATAATAGCAGAAAACCAGCCTGTTTGTAATAATCCAAATGCATTACCTGGCTTCTTGAAAGCAGTGCCCCAAACCAAGTTGTTTGCACATATGGGCCCAAAATAAGAAACAGCAAACTCGGGACTGGCAAAACGGCTCAGCCAGTAAACAAGCTTGGTGACCTGAGTTCCACCCCCAGAACCACATAAATGTGGAAGGAGACAACCAACTCCATAAATTTGTCCTCTGATCTCCACACACCCGCCATGCTTGTACATCTCTATGCATATCATACACACAATAACAATAAATAAAATAGGGGCTGGAGGGATGGCTCAGTGGTTAGAAGCACTTGTTGCTCTTCTAGAGGGCCTGAGTTCAGTTCCCAGCACCCACCCTGGGAAGATCACAACTGCTTATAACTGGCTCCAGGGGACGTGACACCTTCTTCTGGCTTCTTTGGGTACGTGCGCACAAGTGGCATATATTTACACAGACACACACATAAACATAAAAATATTAAAAAAAATAAATATGCCAGATGTGGTGGCACAGGCCTTTAGTCCCAGCACTCAGGAGTCAGAGTCAGGCCAGCTGGGGCTACAGGGAAACCATGTCTCAAAAAGACAAAAAAATAAAAATAAAAATAAAAATAAACTACTGTTTTTTTTTTTGTTTTTTTTTTTTGAGACATGATCTCCCTGTAGTCCCAGCTGGCCTGGAACTCACTGTGTAGACCAGGCTGACCTTGATCTTACAAAGATCCACCTGCCTCTGCCTCCCACATGCCACCACGCCCAGTGAATGAAGATCATAGTTTGTTCAAAAGGCAGCATTAGCCAGGCTTGTTAGCACACGCCTGTAATCCCAGCATTCAGGAGGCAGAGGCAGAAGGATCAAGTGCAAAGTCATCCTCAGCTACATGGAAAGGTTAAGTAAGGCCAGCCTGGGCCGAATGAGATCCTATCAAAGTAACATAAACAAAGCAACATTACCTACCGCTGCTTTTACAGAAAAACACGAAGCCCTCTCTGCACACATTCTCTCATTTCATCCTCAATTACCCAGGGCACACCTGTGGCTCTCACCTGCACACTGCCCAGGCTGACACCATGCCCTTCTAAGAGGAGGCCAAGGTACTGCAGTCTCGAACCTATTCTAATGCCAGGACAGCTTGAGATGGCAACAATACAAGTGATGTTTCTGTACAAAGTACTCACTGTTTTACAATCCGTCCATCAGATGTGATACATCCCATAACTCAAGTATTTATATTATTTAATGGTAAGCCAATAATGGTAAAAATACCCAAAACTGGGGCCAAATGATCCTCCAGCATTTCTCCACTCCCAGAAGATTCATAAGAGATATTCCAGAGAGAAACAAATTACAGAGTTTTAGAGTTGGGGGGATCTTAAGGTTTATATGACGCCAAATACCCTGACTTTTCTGAGGTAAAAGCTGAGACCCTAAAAGGCAGCGACTTGGTCAGCATCAGCCCAAGGAATTGGGGGTAAGCTATACACATGCCTGCCCCCCCCCCCAGACTCTCCACTTCCCAGGCACTGCCTGCCCAAGTAACTCCAAGTCTCCCTGTCCAGCTTTCATTTCCACCTCAGTGACACCCTGGCCTGGTACTCAGTTTTGCCTGCTCCCCCTCCTCCCTAGCCTTTCTCCAGAAATACTGCCACCAGGGAAGCTGTAGCCAACCAGCCTGCACCCGATATCACTTAGCTGCCCTAAGTAATTTGACAGAACAGATAAGGAGGGCTAAGGAGAAAAGGCTAGACCACTTCATTCTCCTTGCAGAATATTCTGCTTCAGGCTGCCGGGGGGAAGGAGAGGTACACAGAAAGCCTCTGCCATCAACAGGTACCACCAGCGGGTGCCATGCTGCTTACTTCCAGTGGCCCTCTGAGCCTGTTCCCTGACATGTGAAACAGGAACAAGTACCACCATGGCAGCCTGAAGCATTACCTGGGAAAAGGACAACTTAGAGCATGCTCCCCACAAACTTCTACCTGTATGACAGAAGCTCCTCTAGACTTAGTTCATTAAAATGCAGTCCTGTCAACTGTAACCATGCTCTAAGTGCTTGTCAGTGTGGGTGGCTGCTGTCTTGACAGCACTGATGCAGAGTTTGTCATGACCACAGAAAGTCCCACCACTGAGCTACCCCTGGCTACTCCTGTTCCCTTCCTAAATCCAGGTTTCAGCAAATGGGAGTCCCTCCCATGGTTCCTCCTAATCTATCTAATCTACAGTGTCTATACTATCTGCCACTCTTTTTTTTTTTTTGGTCTTTTCAAGACAGGGTCTCCCTGTAGCCCCAGCTGTCCTGGAACTCACTCTGTAGACCAGGCTGGCCTTGAACTCACAAAGATCCACCTGCCTCTGCCTCCCAAGTGCTAGGATTAAAGGCGCACACCACCACACCCAGCTGTCTGCCACTCTTAAAGCACTCACCTGTCTGGACACTGACACGTCCTGCTCAAAACTTATGCCCCTCCAGTCACACAACACACTGCTGACACACTGGAATGTGCCTGTCTTTCCATTTCCTTCAAGCCTCTACAACCGACCTCCAAGAATCAGCCTCTCTTCACCTCACCTTGCTGTGCAACCCAAATCTACATGAACAGCAGTCACCCTGATGAAGCTCTAAAGTGACCAGGTGCCCTATAGGCAAATGGACAACTCACCAAAAAACTTTCCATATCAATCCCCTAGGCTCTGAGTTTTCAGAGGCTTTATCAAGCCCCAAGCCATAACCTGGGTTTCTGTCACCCCCATTACAGCTAGAATGACAATTTAAAACTTACAAGCCAAGGGTGAGGAAATGGCTCAGTCAGTAAATCACCTGACCTGTAAGGATGAGGGCCTGAGTTCAAACCCCAGTACCCACACTTTAAAAAGAAAACAAGCCGGGTGTGGTTGCACTTGGGAGGCAGAGGCAGGCAGATCTCTGTGAGCTCAAGACCAGCCTGGTTTACATAGCAGGTTCCAGGACAGCCAGAGCTACAGGGAGACCCTGTCACAAAAAATAAAATAAAATAAAATAAAATAATTAATTAATTAATTAAAAAATCCAGGAGTAGAGGTGTACACTTATGAGCTGAGAAAGTAGACCAGCTACCTGGAGCTCCCTGGCCAGCCAGCCTAGCCTAACCTATTAGTTCTAGGCCAGTGAGAGACCTTGCCTCAAAACTGTGTGGAGAGTGCCTGAGGAATGACATCTAAAGTTGTCCTCTGGCCAACTCTCTTTCTCTGTCTCTCACCTGAATATGCCCTCCCCCCCCCATACACACATACAAAGAAGACATAAACCAGTTTAATCTGCAAGCCCTTCAATGGCCCCGTCTCCCGAAAACCACCCAGGCCTCTGCCCAGCATGGGAAGCTCAATGCAGGGTCCTGGCTCAGAAGGCTCTCAGGTGCTCTTACCATCCCCACCACTCTCCAGATCCCCCGTCTCTCCAATCCTGGTCTCAACTGAGAACACTTCCCTCACTGCCCTCCATCATCACATCCATGCCACTTCCTTCCCTACATGGCTCTGTCTATGCTGGGTGACGGCCCAAGGGAATCGGGGCTGCAGCTTGCTCTTTTTCCACAGGTGCAACCCAGGATGAAGTTCTGCCACTCACACCTCAAGGTCTCCAGAATCTGGTGCACCAGGCTCTGCCTCTGCCTTTTCACATTCTGTCTGTCCCTTTGCCTGATATGACCCCCCAAAAAACTTCTCAACCTCAGCCTTCCAAGAGTCTGCTTATCTGTTACCTAGCCCTTAACCGTTACCGGTTCTCAAGAATCCCACCCAACCCAGCAGCCTTCAAGGCTACTGCACTGTAATGACCATAAAACTTGGCTAATCACCAACCTTACCAGCTGGAGCTGTGTCCTCTGCCTCCAGTGCTCTGCCAGATTCAGTACCCACTCCCTCTTTAACCACACCTAACTCTTGTCTTTCTCCATTGTCAGGTGAGGTATGTTATCTTTCACAGAAGTGCTTCTGAGCACCTACTTCCTCCAGACTCCACATTGTAAAATATACCAGGAACCGCTTATCAGTGGCAATAGCCTAAGGAAATAATCATCTTTGTTCTAGGGATTTCCAGGACTGAAAAGTATCTCCTGAGATGGGGATCAGAAATGCACCATTTGGGCCCCAAACCTGCACCTGGGAGCAGACACCCACAAACTGGGATAACCATCTCCTATCTAAACCATCCCCAAATCAGGATCCCAGAAAGATGGCCCTCAGGCTGCCACCTGCAGTTGGCCAGGCCACTGTAATCCAGCCTTGCTCATGCTGACTGGATGACTGCTTTCCGTGGGCTGTGGATGGAAACAGAACCTGCCAGGCATTCAAACCAACTTGAAAAACTCAAATGAGGAAAACCACTTTAAAAAAAAGCTGTCATGTGCACAACTCCCTCACTCCTCCTCATCTCTTCCATCGGGCCAGGTAAGTTTTGAGTTAAAGATAAAGGGGGGAGGGGGGACGACTGGAGAGACCAGTCAGCTGTTAAGAGCAGCGGGTGCTCTTACAGAGGACCCGGGTTCGATACCCAGCACTCACATGGTGGCTAACAACCGTCTATAACTCCAGTTCCAGGGGATCCAACGTCCTCTTATGCAGGCATTGCACGACACGGGTGCACTAACGTACATGGAGGCAATACATTCACACATAAAATAAAAATAAATTTGGGGGGAGTCTTTTTGAGACAGGGTCTCCCTGTAGCTGTCCTGGAACTCACTATGTAAACCAGGCTGGCCTTGAACTCACAGAGATCCGCCTGCCTCTGCCACCCAAATGCTGGAATTAAAGGCGTGCGCCACCACGCCCGGCTAAAATATTTTTTAAAAAAGATGAAACACGGCCCCAGCAAATGCTGCCCCCCTCCCTTTGGTTATAGAGGGGTGCTTCGCGGACTTGTCACACACGCCTATAGGTTTACCTCTGTTCATTCACACACCTCCGGAACTGTCCAAGAAGCTGCAGGGCTCGGTGGACCAAGCAGAAGAGGTAGGAGGAGACCCGGAGAGGAGGACACCAAGGAGAGATGGAAAGCCGGGAGCCCGGTGAGGGGTCTTAGCAGGGGGGCCGGTCTCCGGTCTTGTAGCCGCCAAGGTCCTGTGACGTCAGGAGGGTTTGGTGGCTCCCGGAAGGCGTTCGGGACCGCAGGTGGCCAGGAACCCGAGGTCTCAGGAGCCGGGGGCTGCGCGGACTCTGGGGATCTGGGGCAGCTCCGGGATGCGACGAAGGGCAGCCAGAGACACCCAGGGCGCCCACTGCGACCCACCGCCTTACCTGCCGCGCCGCCGAGACGCTGGTGTAGCTAGCGCTCCGGCCGGCCGCGCCCCTAGGACTGGGTGGAGCTGTGGGACCAAACGCGGGACAGCGCTGCGCGCGCACCGAATAGAACCCGCACCACAGAGCCCGCAGCACGCCCCCAAAGCCTTCCCCCGCGCGCGCGCACTCGCCGCGCGAACGTTCCGCTCGGAAATCAACGGCCCCTAGCCGGCGGGAAGCCACGCCCCCGGGGAGGAGCCATGTTGCGCGCCCCGCCCCCAGGCAGGCCGGGCCTCGGCGCACTTGACTGCACGCGCAGCATCCAGCTGGAATACTGGCGAGGCAGTTGTGGGGCTGCTCACCGCTGCCCCGGGTCCTCAGTTTCCGGGTCGGGGAATGCGGTGGCCTGCAGAAACGCGGAGGGCACTGGAGGGCACTGAACTCGACTAGAACAGCGTCCAGACCTTCGTGTCACTCACCTCAGCCCAGCTTGTCTTTCCCGGGAACCTCTCCAAGGCCCGCCTGGTCCACCCCTGCATCCCAAAGGCAGCGCATCTTCACTGTGCCCAAAAGCAATGAGCACGCGTCCCGCTCCCTCTTTCCTCCAGGGCTCGGATCCAAGATCCGCACCTGTCAATCGGGTGAGCCCAGTACCAGCCTCAGGCTCTGCCCTGGCACGCGCCACGTGGACCCTTAGAATTGGGTGACTTCTCTCCCTTTTCTCTAAACTAGACCAGTTCGTATTCAAAGCCGCTTCCTGCTCAGGTTCGCCCTGGCCGCCCTGCCCAGGACAGAGTCAATCAGGACCTCCTTTTCCTTTGGCCTCCTTTGTTTAAAGTTGGCTTTAGCATCCCCCACCCCTCTTGCGCTCACCCGCAGCCCATGAGGAAACTAAATTTTGTGACAGGCACTGGTTTTAAGAATTTCAGCGGTGGGGCCTGGAGAGATGACTCGGTTAAGAACACTGGTTGCTCTTTCAGAGGACCTGGGTTCGGTTCTCAGCACCTACAAGTCAGCTAACAACCATCCATAACTCCAGTTCCAGGGGAATCTGATGCCCTCTCTGACCCCCATGGGCAATGCAGGACCCAGGTATACTTACATACATGCAGGCAAAACACTCATACACATAAAATAATAAATTTCTTTAAAAAAGAATTTCAGTGGTGAACTGTGGAGGACCAGAGCCCAGTACAGTGAAATGGTCTTCTACCTGGCTCTGAGCACCTGTCTGAGCCTTTGCAAGTGTTCCTTCCTGTGAGGAAAATGCCACCAGGGCTCTTTAAGTTAACAGCAGGTACAGATGGGGTGATTGTAGTGGGAATAACAGCCCGTGCATTGACCTCACAGTGCCCAGGCTCCTCACCTCAAGACTGTATACTTTAAATGTGATGAAATTCAGTTCACAAGCTCCTGTTCCTAAGCAGAGACCCAAGACCAGAACCTCTGACATGCCTCTGCCCAGGAGGGGCTCCTGGGTCCTAGCAGAGAACTTGTTGAAGCAGATTTTCTGGGCTAGGTGCTATAGACTTTGTACCCAAGGTGCAGAGACACCCATCGCCCTCAGATACATCCTCTGTGTATACCTCTGCATGCACTTCCAGAAAGGCTTAACTGAAGAGGGAAGACTGATGTTGAATGTAGGTGAACCATCCCTTGGGCTGGCGTCCCAGACTGAATGAAAAGGAGAAAGGGAGCCTAGCACCACATTCATCCCTGTCTGCCTCCTGGATACAAAGTTGTTTACCTTTGTATCCTTCTCCCGCATGCTGGACTATGTACTCCCTCAACCCCTGAGTAAAAATAAGTAAAGTGACTTTTGTCAAGTATTTGGTACCTCAGTGAGAAAAGCTAATAAGAGAAAATTGGTACAAGAAGTGGGGCTGTTGCTGCGATCAACCTGGCCTCACGGTTCTTGGGCCTTTGGAATTTGTTTTAGGAAGGAATGTGGAAGAGTTTGGAACTTTGGACTACAAAACCCTGGAATGTTGTAAGCATATCTTAATGGAGCATTCCTTGGGCGTTTGGAAAGCCTGAGCACTAAAATATGTGGACAGTGGAGGCCCAGATCATGAACTCCATTAGGAACTAGACTAGAGGCCTGTCAATGCTGACAAAGAATCCAGATGGATCTTCCCATGTTCTCAAACATGAGTGAGACTGAATTCCAAAGTAGTAGGCTAATTTGTCTGATGGAGGAAATTTCAAAACAGGAGAGGGTTCAGGCTGTTTCTGTTGAGTTAGAAATGCCGCTCTACCAAAGAATCTCTTGAGAGGCCAAAAACTGTGGAGGAAAAACTTTAATAAACGAACATTACATCAAGGAAAAAGTACAGAATACAACACAGAGACAGTGACAGAGACAGATCCACTCGGGCTGAGCACACTCCCATGGGACAGGGAGTTACCGTGACCCTTTCTCTGATTGGTGGAGTCTTGATGGTTGCAGACCAGGCAGTCTTTCATTGGATCAGTCCACCTGTTCTGCACCCCTTTGTTTGAAACAATGGTTGTGTTTAGCAGCATGAAGCCCCTTGGAGAGTAATGGGCTCCTTAGGTGGTGAGAAGCCCTCCTACAGGGCTGGGAAAGTTCATCCTGACCTCAGGTAGCTCTGGGAACTAATAACTCAAGGTGGGAGGGAGTAACTATGGGAACCAGACTTGCTTCAACTAGAGAGTTGCTCCTGCATGGTTAACCCTTTCCTTTTGATTAACTTCTTTCTGACCTGGTCCTAACATTTTATGGCTATTGCTCACTGCACTAGTCCAGATCTTTGGTCCGAGAGAGCAGCAAGTGGAGCAAAAAAGTTACGAAAGGTATGTAGTTTATCAAGGAAAGTAGCGTGATTTAAAAATGGAGAGACACCCACTTGTGCCCCTTTCCCAAAGCCTAGGGAACAAATTGCGGAAGAGGAGGTGTGGTAGAATGTAAGGGCTGCGGAGAGATAGGGGTGAATCATGAGACTACAGCAATATAGACTGGACTCCTAATTGATCAACATGCCTGTGCATATAAGCATCACCAACTGGACTATGGGAACCTTGGGTTGTTCAAAATTTGGACAAAGATACTTGCAAAATGCACCAATTACCTAATTGTACGGCAAACTGAGTAACATCAATGTTATCTGCAAACAACTGTGTTATTATATTGTAGAATCCCTTAACAATAAACAAATAAAAGAGAAAAAAAATACATCAAACAAATTGGGAAAATAAATAAATAAATAAATAAATAAATAAATAAAAATGGAGAGAAGCCAGATGTGAAAGCAGCTGTAATTACTGAAAGTTTAGCCTCATTAAAAAGAAACCTATATGCCAGGCATGGTGGTGCACGCCTTTAATCCTAGCACTCAGGAGGCAGAGGCAGGCAGGTTTTTGTGAGTTCCAGGACAGCTGGGGCTACAGGGAGACCCTGTCTCAAAAAAGAAAAAGAAAAAAAGAAGCCTATGGGGCTGGAGAGATGGCCCAATGGTTAAGAGAACTGGCTGCTCTTGCAGAGGACCTGGGTTTGGTTCCCAGCACCCACATGGTGCCTAACAACTATCTATAACTCCAGTTTCAGGGGAATCCAAGGCCCTCTTCTGACCTCTGAGGGCAATGCACAACACTGGTTCATTTACACACATGTAGACAATATATTCATACACATAAAATACAAATAATAAAATATTAAGAGACAAAAAAGAAACCTATGGGGCTGGAGCGATGGCTCAATAAGCTTGCAGAGGACCCAGGCTCAGTTTCCAGCACCCACATGGAGGCTAACAACCGCCCATAACTCCAGTTCCAGGGGATCCAATACCCTCTCCTGGCCTCTGCAGGCATTGTGCACTGACATATATGCAAGCAAAACACTTATACACATAAAATAAAAATAAATTTAAAAATAAAAATAAACCTAGTGCTCCACACTGGGATAAGGTAGAAAAGATCCCCTTAGGGAAGACCCCACACATGGAAGACTCCATATTATAAAAATGTAAGGGGCTGGAGAAATGGCCTAGCAGTTGAGAGCGCTGACTGCTCTTACAGAGGACCCGGGTTCGATCCCCAGCACCCACATGGCGGCTGAGAACCGTCTGAAACTCCAACTCCAGGAGAACTCCAGTTCCAGGGGAATCCGACACCCTCTTCTGACCTCCGCGGCATTGCACGACACGGGTGCACAAACCTACATGCAGACAGTACACTCATACACATACAAAAATAAAATAAAAAATTAAAAATTATTATAAAAAAAAAAATGTAAATTCAAAGCCAGGTGTGGTGGCGCACGCCTTTAATCCTAGCACTGGGGAGGCAGAGGCAGGCGGATCTTTGAGTTCAAGTCCAGCCTGGTCTACAGAGTGAGTTCCAGGACAGCTGGGGCTACATAGAGACCCTGTCTCGAAAAGACAAAAAGAAAAAAATGTAAATTCATTTCAAAGGAGTGACTGTGAACTGAGGATGTGCCTAAGGAGGTCCCTGCTGGAAAACAATTTGTCTAGGGAAGTGTTTTCTCAGATTCATCTACCAGGGCATGAGGGGACCCTACAGCTGTATAGAAGGGCTAGGCTACATTCCAAGCTAATGGAAGAACTTGGCAACATTGTTTTCATGGTAATGGTTTTGCAGGTACGCAACATGCAAGAGTAAAGGAGTCATGGAGGCTTGTGACAAAGTTCTCTAGAGATGGCAAGGCCAGGCATAATGTGGTAAAGTCAGGGCCCCTACACTGAGGCCCCCAAGAAGTTCCTGAGTGAGGATATGTAGGTGAAGCCTAAATTGCAATGGAAACCCCAGGCTCTTGGAAATGTCAGGTCCATGGGGCACCTGCTGAGCAGTGCTGCACGTGAGGAGTGGAGCTGGCTCAGGAGAGGCTGTGTGTGCTGCAGGTGGCGGAGTTGGAGGAATGAGGACACTCAAATCTTCTGGAGCCTGGCTGATATTATGAGCTCCAGATGCCAGACACAAGGTGATAGCAAGTAGGGTTTTCTCTTTCTTGGTCTCAACCTTCCTTATAAAACCTCCATTCTGCTAGGCGTGGTGGCGCACGCCTTTAATCCTAGCAGTTGGGAGGCAGAGGCAGGCGGATCTTTGTGAGTTCAAGGCCAGCCTGCTCTACAGAGTGAGTTCCAGGACAGCTGGGGCTACAGGGAGACCCTGTCTCAAAAAGACAAAAAACAAAAAACAAAAAAGCAAAAAACCTCCATTCTTCTCTATTAGAATGGGAACGCTCATTCTATGCCATTGTACAGTAGAAGTATGTAGCTTATTTTTATAGGAGCTTACAGTTAGAAGACTGCCCTGGGTCTCAGAAGAGTTTCAGACAGTTCTTGGCCGCCATGTGGGTGCTGGGGATTGAACCCGGGTCCTCTGCAAGAGTGGTCAGTGCTCTTAACTGCTAGGCCATCTCTCCAGCCCAACACTTTGGACTTTTGAATGTTAAAGACTATGGGGACTTTTAGAGATGGACTTAAATGCCTTCTGTGTTATGAGATGAAAATGAGACATTAGGGGCTGGAGAAATAGCCTAGCAGTTAAGAGCACCAACAGCTCTTGCAGAGGACCCAGGTTCGATCCCCAGCACCCACATGGTGGCTAAGAACTGTCTGAAACTCCAATTCCAGGAGAACTCCAGTTCCAGGGGAATCTGAGACTCTCTTCTGACCTCTGCAGCATTGCACGACACGGGTGCACAAACCTGCATGCAGACAGTACATTCATACACATATAAAAATAAATAAAAATTAAAAAAATTTTTAAAAAAGAAAATGAGACATTAACATCTGTGTTAGTTACTTTTCTGTTAATATGATAAGACACCATGACCAAAAGTGAATTATGGAAGAAAGAGGTTTTTTGACTTATGGTTCCAGAGAGGTAAGAATCCTTCATGCCAGGGAGGCATGGCAGCAAGTGGCAGGTGTGCCGGCAGGAATCGAAATCCCAGAGCTCACAAACAGAAAGCAGAGAGTGAACTGGAAGTGGGGCAAGGCTGTGGGCTCTCCAGGCCCAGCCCCCAGCAACATACTTCCTCCAGAAAGGCTCTACCTTCTAAAGGTTCCATGACCTCCCCAGCACCACCAACTGGGGACAAAGTGTCCCAATATTTGAGCCTGGGGGGACATTTCTCAATGAAACCATCACAATATAGAGGGACGAATGTTAATGACTTAAAGTGATGTTTGATTGACAAGTTGACAATGGGTGGAGTTCTGATGGTTAACCTCAGTTGTCAACTTGAAGGGTTTTAGAGTCACCGTGGAAATACACATCTGGGCCTATCTATGAGGATGTTCCCAGAAAGCATTAGCAGAGCAGAGAATGTGGACAACACTAAGCTCTAGACTGCATATAAAGGAGAAAGCAAGGTGAGTATGAGTAGCATCTCCCTCTGCTTCCTGACTGCAAACACCACGCGACCAGCTGCCTCACGCGCCTGCTGGCATGACTTCCCGCCACCATGGACCGAATCCTCAGACCAAGCCAAAATAAACCCTCCCTTCCTTCCTTCCTTCCTTCCTTCCTTCCTTCCTTCCTTCCTTCCTTCCTTCCTTCCTTCCTTCCTTCCTTCCTTCCTTCCTTCCTTCCAAGTTGCTTTGGTCAGATATGTGGTCACAGCAATGACAAACATAACTAATACAACAAGGATCCAATGAGGTTGAAGAAGGTATGTTGCCAGTTCTGTCTCAGAGCTGGCTTCAGTTCCCACCTGAGAAACTTCAGTCCTCCCACCTGGAGTCCTTACCATCTGGAGCTCTGCCAAGGGGACAGCGTATCATGGTACATGAATGTGACCTCAAAGGGGTTCGCGGTTTGCGGTTCCATTTATGGAACAGTCTTAAGATAACACTGTAGAGATCTGTGCCTGCTGTGGGTCAGGGCTTGGGAGATGTGTGAGGAGGCTGAGAGCGCTGGGAGTGTGAATCTTGATTCTGGACTTGACTGGATTGAGAAATGTCAAGACAACTTAAAACACACCTCTCAATATGTCTGTGAATTTTCAGAGCTGATCAGATTATGAATACTTTGGTCTTTTTGAGACAGGGTCTCCCTGTGGCCCCAGCTGTCCTGGAACTCACTCTGTAGACCAGGCTGGCCTTGAACTCACAGAGATCCACCTGCCTTTGCTCCCCCAGTGCTGGGAAGCCAGGCTTTCTCTTGACCTGACTCCTTCCTCTTCCTTTCCTGTCCTCTTTGCTTTCGGTCTGCCACGAGTTAATCAGCCTCCTTCACGCACTCCTACCACCAGGTTGTGTGACACTGTCCTGGGGAGATGGGAACAAGTATCTACTCACCCCAGATACAGAACCAATACCAGACCAAAGTCAGGACACCACTACAGTCCAACTTGATATACCAATGAATTTTATTGGGATCACTTATAGGAGCAGAAATGACTCGGACTGCTGGGCGTGGTGGCGCACGCCTTTAATCCTAGCACTTGGGAGGCAGAGACAGGCAGATCTTTGTGAGTTCAAGGCCAGCCTGGTCTACAGAGTGAGTTCCAGGACAGCTGGGACTACAGGGAGACCCTGTCTCGAAAAGGACAAAAAAAAAAAAAAAAAAAAAAAAGAAATGACTCGGACAGCTGCATCACCAAAAACACCCACCCCAGCACTGGTGACAGCTCATCAAAGCAGGAAACCTGCAGCATGTTGCACAAACAAGCAGCTCAACAGGTTGCAGAGCATCCTTTCTAGGTAGCTCAGTTGCTCTGAGCCTCTTCAGGCAGCTTGGCTGATCTCTGCTTCCTTATAGCTTAGCATGTTTGAGAGAGTCTTTCAGCAATTCTTGGGGCTTATATATGCTTGGGGAGAGGGGGCCTTGCAAACCTGGTCAATCTCTGGAACTACCGGAAGCTTGCTTGGTTGCCTCCTGAGCTTAAGGGGCTTCTCTGCAAGAGGGGATGTTTTACCTCCCCTCAAAATACCCTGTTGTTTACCTTTAAATTTAGAAAGGTAAACCTCTTCAGCTGCCCTGCCAGATGGAAGGCTCTATCTCGGAGGATACAGTGGACCAGGAGGTCCCACCTCACCACCAGCCCAGAATTGACCAACCGCAGTCTCTGAAACCGTGAAACAAAATTAAAGCAGCTTTCAGTTGTTTGTTTCAGGTGTTTAGGCAAGTATTGATAAATTCCTTCCCTGGGGAGATTCAAAGGTCTACCCCTGCCTGCAAGATCCCAAGACAAAGGAAAGTTCAATTCCACCAATGTTCACCCCAGAGAACCTCTCTGGGGGTTTATTGGCTTACTGACAAAACATGGGTGAGGGGTTACTGGCAGGATCATGGGGGACCCTGAAGCAACTGCACTGGAAAGTTTTCACCCACTGCAGATGATGGCTTCCCCAGTCTATACATCCTAGCTCTCCCAAGACACTGCTACCCCTCCCAGGCCCCAAGCTAGTAGGGCAAAGTTGCATCCAAATGGTGGAAGAAGTGGCTAGATAACTCTAGTGAGAGTCTAAGGACCCTTCCACCCTCCTTCTATGAGGGAACTTCAACAGTCAAAAGCCCAACTGTGGTGATCTTTTGCAAGCAGACACAATTAAAAATAAAATATATCCCGAGGTGTGGTGGCACACAATCTTTTTTTTTTTTTGGTCTTTTCGAGACAGGGTCTCCCTGTAGCCCCAGCTGTCCTGGAACTCACTCTGTAGACCAGGCTGGCCTTGAACTCACTAAGATCCACCTGCCTCTGCCTCCCAAGTGCTAGGATTAAAGGTGTGCGCCACCACATAAATCTTTTTGTTTAAGAGTAAACACTCTGAAAAATATAGCTCCACAGTTTGTTTAGAAAGTACATAGGTGGGGGGCTGGAGAAATGGCCTAGTGGTTAAGAGCGCGGACTGCTCTTGCAGAGGACCCGGGTTCGATCCCCAGCACCCACATGGCGGCTGAGAACTGTCTGAAACTCCAGTTCCAGGGGAATCCGACACCCTCTTCTGTCCGCGGCATTGCACAACACGGGTGCACAAACCTACATGCAGACAGTACATTCATACACATATGAAAATAAATAAAAAATATTAAAAAAAAAAGAAAGTACATAGGTGGATGAGATGGCGCAGGGGGTGAAGCCACTTGCCACCAAGCCTGACAACCTAAGCTTCATCCTCAGGACCCACATGGTGGAAGGAGAAAACTGACACCCACTAACTGTCCTCTGAGCACCACATGCACACACACACACACACACACACACACATACACACATACACACACACGAAAATAAATTATTAAAAAGAAGAAATTACACATTGGGCTGAGGAGATGGGCTAGTCAGTAAAATGTCTGCAATGCAAGTATGAGGACCCGAGATGGTTCAGGTCTTTAATCCCAGAACCGGAGAGGCTGAGACATGTGAATCCCTAGAGTTGGCTTGACAGGCAGCCTAGCTGATTCAGCAGGCTCTGAGTAATGAGAAACCCTGTCTCAAAATGAAAAGGTGAAGGTCACCTGAGGAAGACCTCTGATGTCTAATTCTGACATACACACACACACACACACACACACACACACACACACACCATACACACACATGCACGTTCTAGGTCAGAAACAAGCACACTGACGCTGGAAAATTGTGAGGAAGGTTTATTATGGCGCACCAGACTCTAGAGGAGCAGTCTGACCTTGGGGCTTGGGAATATATATAAAGTCACTTTTACAAGGGCAATGTTTAACCAGTCTTACGCAAGCATTCTTCAGAGCATAAGTATTTGATAACATATCAAGCATTTTACAAAGAGCAGAAGTATGAGGTTACCTAGCTAATCTCACCATACCTTAAGAGTTCCTGCTTGAGAATAGGCCCTGATGCATTTCTGAATTCTGCAGACTGGGATCCTCCTAGGAGTTCCCCAAACCAGCTGGGTATAGTGGCCCATGCCCCAAATCCCAGCACACTGTCAATCCCAGCACAGCAAAGCTTTATGTCAAGGTCAGAGACAAAATGATTTCTGAACAAAATGGATTTTATCTAGCCTACCTTATGGTCTGACCCACCTCAACACACACACACACGCACCAGGACTCAAGCATCCCATTTCAGTCTAGGCATATTCTCAAGAGAACAGAAAGCAGCTGTCCGCACAGGGCCTGCCTTTCTTTATGATAGCCAAGCTGGAAAAGGCCCCATTGTTCAGGATGTCAACTTTGGACCAGCAAATTGTAGAATATTCCCAAAATGCAATGCTTCCCAACAAGAAAAAGAAGCAAAATATTGACACAAAGGACAACACAATGAATCTGTAATTAATTATGCTGAATGGGGAGGACAACACAATGAATCTGTAATTAATTATGCTGAATGGGAGAAGCATGATGAAAGAGCACATGCATGTCCTGAATGAAGCTGGCGTGGTGGTGCACGCTCTTAATCCCAGCACTCAGGAGGCAAAGGCAAGTGGATCTTTGTGAGTTCAAGGTCAGCCTGGTCTACATAGTGAGTTCCAGGACAGCTGGGGCTTCAGGGAGACCCTGTATAAAACAAACAAACAAAAAGAATGTGAATGAGCCAGGCACAGTGGTGCACACCTCTGAATCCAGCACTTGGGAGGCAGAGGCATGTAGGTCTCTGTGAGATGGAGGCCAGTCTGGTCCATATAGCACTTTCCAAGATAGCTGGGGCTACAGGGAAAGAAGTGGAGTGTGGTGTGGTGCACCTGTAACTCCAGCACCAGGGTGGGGGTAGAGACAGGCAGGCACTGGGGTTCTATGGTTAGCAGTGGTAAGCTCCAAGTTGAGGGAGAGACTCTGTCTCAAAAAATAAGGTAGAGCCGGGCATGGTGGCGCACGCCTTTAATCCTAGCACTTGGGAGGCAGAGGCAGGTGGATCTTTGTGAGTTCAAGGCCAGCCTGGTCTACAGAGTGAGTTCCAGGACAGCTGGGGCTACAGGGAGACCCTGTCTCGAAAAGACCAAAATAAAATAAAATAAAATAAAATAAAATAAAATAAGGTAGAGACAAAGATGGCTCAGCAGGAAGGGCCCACTTGCGGCCAAGCCTAGTGACCTAAATGTGATCCCTTGAGCCCACATGGTGGAAAGAGAACTGACCCCCTCCTGAAACTTGTTCTCTGACCTGTACATGTGTCATGGCACGCACTGTCTTCCTGCATAAACACATTTTCTTGTTGCCAGGTTTTGGTTTTGTTTTTGTCTTCTTGAGGTAGTGTCTCCTTGCAGCCCCAGCTGGCCTGGAACTTCCTGTGTAGACCAAGCTGGCCTTGATAGCCACCTGCCTGTCTCTCAAATGCGGGGAGTGATATATACTATACTACTCAGCTTCATTTTTTTAATTAAAAAAAAGTAAGGTATGAACTGATAGAGAAAGACATTCCACATTGACCTCTGGCCTCCATACCTGCACACAGACACATGTGCTATATACAAGATACCTACTCAGAGGAAAAAGCTCTGGCTAGGGCCTATACAGACTTATTCTTGGAAGCAGTCTCCAAATAACACAGTATAACAGCTGTTCACACCGCATCTCACTGTATTACAACATAGCGGGTCCCGCTCCCCAGCTCCACGATGCTCAGTCAGGAAGATCACTTCAGCCCAAGAGGAGAACAGACTGGGCAGCATCGTGAAACCTTTTCTGAAGCAAACGGAGCAACAACAGCATTGTATTCAGTATTAAGTAATGTACAGGTGTTTTAAAGTATATCGGAGGACCTTGGGTGTGGCTAGGTGCTAGATTGCTTGCTTGTCTAGCATTGCAAGGCCCTGGGTTCCATCCCCGGCACACCCCTGAAAATTAATAAGGCATATGAGAAGACATGCACAGGTTATACACAAATACCCCATTGTGAGGCTGGAAAGATGGCTTGGTCTTTAAGAGCACTGGCTGCTCTTGCAGAGGAATGGGTTCGGTGTTCAGTTATCAGTACCCACATATCATACTACCTAACAACCGTCCCTAACTCTAGTTCCAAGGGATCCAATACCCTCTTTGGCCTCTGTGGGCATTGCACGACATGGGTGCACTTACATACATGCAGGCAAAACAACTTATCACATAAAGTAAAAATCAATCAATCAATAAAAATTAAGAAGAAAGAAACGCCCAGGCTTTGTAAAAGCCATAGAAACAGATGCAGCTGGTGGTGGCTGCTAGGGGCTGGGGAGCAGCAGAGGGGGAGGCTGCTCAGTAGGTGTGGGCTTCCTTCTGGGGCTGTGGGGCATTGGGGAATTAGATGGAAGTTGCGATTGCACGTGTGAGGGGGTGAAATGCTGGCACTGTGCAGTTTAGTGTGGCTGGAGCACTGTGGAGTGGATCAGCAGCACAGAGCTTGCCCTTGAACTCTGATCTCCCTGTCTCTACCTCCAGAGCACTAGGATTGCAGGCAGGTGTCATCACACCAGAGCACTAGGATTGCAGGCAGGTGTCATCACACCACAGCACTAGGATTGCAGGCAGGTGTCCTCACACCACAGCACTAGGATTGCAGGCAGGTGTCCTCACACCACAGCACTAGGATTGCAGGCAGGTGTCCTCACACCACAGCACTAGGATTGCAGGCAGGTGTCCTCACACCACAGCACTAGGATTGCAGGCAGGTGTCCTCACACCACAGCACTAGGATTGCAGGCAGGTGTCCTCACACCACAGCACTAGGATTGCAGGCAGGTGTCCTCACACCACAGCACTAGGATTGCAGGCAGGTGTCCTCACACCACAGCACTAGGATTGCAGGCAGGTGTCCTCACACCACAGCACTAGGATTGCAGGCAGGTGTCCTCACACCACAGCACTAGGATTGCAGGCAGGTGTCCTCACACCACAGCACTAGGATTGCAGGCAGGTGTCCTCACACCACAGCACTAGGATTGCAGGCAGGTGTCCTCACACCACAGCACTAGGATTGCAGGCAGGTGTCCTCACACCACAGCACTAGGATTGCAGGCAGGTGTCCTCACACCACAGCACTAGGATTGCAGGCAGGTGTCCTCACACCACAGCACTAGGATTGCAGGCAGGTGTCCTCACACCACAGCACTAGGATTGCAGGCAGGTGTCCTCACACCACAGCACTAGGATTGCAGGCAGGTGTCCTCACACCACAGCACTAGGATTGCAGGCAGGTGTCCTCACACCACAGCACTAGGATTGCAGGCAGGTGTCCTCACACCACAGCACTAGGATTGCAGGCAGGTGTCCTCACACCACAGCACTAGGATTGCAGGCAGGTGTCCTCACACCACAGCACTAGGATTGCAGGCAGGTGTCCTCACACCACAGCACTAGGATTGCAGGCAGGTGTCCTCACACCACAGCACTAGGATTGCAGGCAGGTGTCCTCACACCACAGCACTAGGATTGCAGGCAGGTGTCCTCACACCACAGCACTAGGATTGCAGGCAGGTGTCCTCACACCACAGCACTAGGATTGCAGGCAGGTGTCCTCACACCACAGCACTAGGATTGCAGGCAGGTGTCCTCACACCACAGCACTAGGATTGCAGGCAGGTGTCCTCACACCACAGCACTAGGATTGCAGGCAGGTGTCCTCACACCACAGCACTAGGATTGCAGGCAGGTGTCCTCACACCACAGCACTAGGATTGCAGGCAGGTGTCCTCACACCACAGCACTAGGATTGCAGGCAGGTGTCCTCACACCACAGCACTAGGATTGCAGGCAGGTGTCCTCACACCACAGCACTAGGATTGCAGGCAGGTGTCCTCACACCACAGCACTAGGATTGCAGGCAGGTGTCCTCACACCACAGCACTAGGATTGCAGGCAGGTGTCCTCACACCACAGCACTAGGATTGCAGGCAGGTGTCCTCACACCACAGCACTAGGATTGCAGGCAGGTGTCCTCACACCACAGCACTAGGATTGCAGGCAGGTGTCCTCACACCACAGCACTAGGATTGCAGGCAGGTGTCCTCACACCACAGCACTAGGATTGCAGGCAGGTGTCCTCACACCACAGCACTAGGATTGCAGGCAGGTGTCCTCACACCACAGCACTAGGATTGCAGGCAGGTGTCCTCACACCACAGCACTAGGATTGCAGGCAGGTGTCCTCACACCACAGCACTAGGATTGCAGGCAGGTGTCCTCACACCACAGCACTAGGATTGCAGGCAGGTGTCCTCACACCACAGCACTAGGATTGCAGGCAGGTGTCCTCACACCACAGCACTAGGATTGCAGGCAGGTGTCCTCACACCACAGCACTAGGATTGCAGGCAGGTGTCCTCACACCACAGCACTAGGATTGCAGGCAGGTGTCCTCACACCACAGCACTAGGATTGCAGGCAGGTGTCCTCACACCACAGCACTAGGATTGCAGGCAGGTGTCCTCACACCACAGCACTAGGATTGCAGGCAGGTGTCCTCACACCACAGCACTAGGATTGCAGGCAGGTGTCCTCACACCACAGCACTAGGATTGCAGGCAGGTGTCCTCACACCACAGCACTAGGATTGCAGGCAGGTGTCCTCACACCACAGCACTAGGATTGCAGGCAGGTGTCCTCACACCACAGCACTAGGATTGCAGGCAGGTGTCCTCACACCACAGCACTAGGATTGCAGGCAGGTGTCCTCACACCACAGCACTAGGATTGCAGGCAGGTGTCCTCACACCACAGCACTAGGATTGCAGGCAGGTGTCCTCACACCACAGCACTAGGATTGCAGGCAGGTGTCCTCACACCACAGCACTAGGATTGCAGGCAGGTGTCCTCACACCACAGCACTAGGATTGCAGGCAGGTGTCCTCACACCACAGCACTAGGATTGCAGGCAGGTGTCCTCACACCACAGCACTAGGATTGCAGGCAGGTGTCCTCACACCACAGCACTAGGATTGCAGGCAGGTGTCCTCACACCACAGCACTAGGATTGCAGGCAGGTGTCCTCACACCACAGCACTAGGATTGCAGGCAGGTGTCCTCACACCAGAGCACTAGGATTGCAGGCAGGTGTCCTCACACCAGAGCACTAGGATTGCAGGCAGGTGTATCACACCACAGCACTAGGAGTGCAGGCAGGTGTCCTCACACCAGCTGTGGGAAGCCCAGTCATGGTCCCCCCCCTCAGCACCTGATCAACCTCTAATCACCCCTTGCTAATAAGGTCCTATTGAGAGTCAGGATTTCAGCACATGAGCTGTGAGGAACATACACATTTATTGCTGTGCAGTGACCCTGGAGGAAGGGTCCAGTCACCGGGACCACTGCTAGCCTGTTGGAAGGAGGGGAGACGCTGTCTTCCTTGCAGTGGTGAGTAACTTTCCTGCTTGGAGGCCAGCTCCACAGAGTTCCCCTTTCAATAATGGGCTGAGGGGTGTCTTGTTTTGCACAATCCAAAAAGTGAAACAGCCTTGTTATGTGGTTCAGAAAAGAAAAATAAGTCTTTTGAACTCAGACCCTTGGCTGGGACAACCCTTCACACACACACACACACACACACACACACACACACACATACCCCACATACACACCACACACGCACACACACACACCACACAGGCAGACTTGGTGCCCTACTTCCAGGGTGTCCTGCAGCCTCTTTCACGCCCTCTGATTCATTCGTCCCTGATCTTCTGGTCTGGAAGCCTGTAATGGACATTATATTGTTAAGCTGTTTTGTGCTACGTGAGCTCACTGAGAAGCTGGTTTCAGAAGCTAGGCTTCCCCCTGCCCCATTTCAAAGTCAGGAATTTTTGTCTCACAGTGTCCTTCGAGGTCTTGTCTGGAGGTAGACAGGCCCTCTAACTCTGTGACAGGGGGAAGAGAAAAGCCAAATGGCCCAAGAGGGAGAACATGTGTCTACTGAAAGCAGCTAGAAGGCGTCTACTGTTTAGCTCATGATATGAAAGAGCCTGAGCAGGGCATGGTGCACACGCCTTTAATCCTAGCACTTGGGAGGCAGAGGCAGGCAGATCTCTGTGAGTTCCAGGCCAGCCTGGGGCTCAAAACAAACAAACAAACAAACAAACAAACAAACAAATGAGCCTCAAGTGGGAAGGAGAGGGCAGAAGTCCAGCCGTAAAAGGTTCAGCTGTGGAGAGAAAGCTCACCTGGGAACCCACCTCCTACATCAGCTTCCCTTCCCCAGTTGGTCGGTTTCCGTTGGATGTTGTGAGTACCTGATTTGATAACATTTTTGTTATCTCTCTCTCTCTCTCTCTCTTCTATCTATCATCTGTCACCTCTGTCTCTGTTGCTAAAATTACTTCTAGGATGTGTGTGAACACGCAGTGTCCCACCTCCCCCTCCTGTGGTCCCAGAGGCAAATCAAGGAAGACTCCCCAAACCACAGTTTGGAAGATTCTAGCGAGTTTAATTGGGCTTGCTTACAGAGCAAATAGGTGAGGGGTTACTCAAGGAATGTTGGTGCTCGCTGTCCCCATGGCCATACAGGGTCCTGGCATAGACCCTGCAACCTCTGCCCTAGACAGTGATGGTGGGAAGCATCGCCTCATGGTGTTCTGTCTTATACCCTTGGCCCCTCCCTCTCATACAGACAAGACCAACTGGCTGGTTGGGAAGGGTAGCCTCAGCAACCTGGCTCCTCCTTTGTATCAGAAGACATTTGATGTCTGAGGTCAGTCTTTCTTTTGGAGGACTGTCTATGCTACACTATCTATGCATCATCTCTCTATGACCTATTTATTGTTTGTCATCTATCTCTCACCAGTCTGTCTGTCCAGCTATCACTTGCTATTTATTCATTTACTTTGGCTTGCTATGCACTTAATGAACTCACTCATTCAAAACCTGAAATGTGATGGTCATTCTCTGGACCATACAGAACAGCCCCATGGAGAATCCATCAGGAAAAGTGGTGGAGGAAGCTGGACAGGCTAGCCTTAGAAATGGCCTATATCTAGCAGCCAGTTTAACACATGGGGAGACTGAGGCTCAGGGATGGGAGCCAAGTAAGTCACATTTTCTCAGGCAGTCTCTACATAGTTTTGACAACAGTGGCCCGACCTGCTGGAGACCCCGGCCAGGCTGTCAATGGGACATCACTCATTTACCCACTCCCTGCTCATATTTTCATTCTGGACATTGTCACCGAACTCAAAATCTAAGGAAGATTTTATTAAGTTTTCATGAAGTTGGACCAGTGCCCCTTGTGTAAACACCTGCCTCCACATGCCCCGGGGCCAGGCTGGCAGGGTGTTGGTAGTGGTCTGGGGATGGGTTGTCTCAGTCCTGGAGCTTGCTAGAAAACACCTCAGCTCTGTCCAAGGGTGGGCCCCGGTTCACAGATGTGTAGGCAGTTTCCAAGGTCTTGGGGACAGCCTCCTGCGTGATCTGTGAGTCGTGTGTTGTTTCCCCATCAGAGCCTCCCACGTCCCTAAGCAAGGGGAGTGGAGAGAGCCAGGGTGAGCCAGCAGAGCAAGCAGACCCCCCCCCACCACCACTCAGGGCCTTCACACTCAGACACTGATTTCAAGGGTGTAACCTTAGGTGTGCATTCAACAAATCAATGTTTTGGAAGCTCTTGCTGTGAACCAGACTCTGGGCATAAGGAAAGTCTCCTCTTTGTTTTTTTGTTTTTTTTTTTTTAAATTATGTGAATAGTTTCCCATCCGTGAGCTGAAAAATTTGGGGGCCATTGTCCTATGTCCCCAAAGTACTAAGATCATCTCGGGAGACAGGCCATATGGTAGACAGTGACCACACAGAGCAGACACATCCAGGGGGAATCATCCGGTAGGTTTCCGTGGGAAAGATATTCTGACCCTGAAGGAGGGGCAGGGGCAGAGGGAGACACATGGGTGACAGGGAAGGGAAGGGCAGTACAGCAGGGCAGGAAGAGCTGGGGATGGTCCTGGGGTGGAGCATCTGTCTTCAAATCCCTCTGGAGTTTTCTCTGTGGGCCACAGTAAGGCTGAGCAGCACCACTGCTTGTGACTGGGATTCATTCCTGTCTGCATGAGCTTACACTTGCTAACCCCTCTTCCAGGAAGCCTGCCTGCTGCAGTTCCGACCCCTGCCCATCAGTCTCTGGATTTTCACATACTAAAGCTGGTTGAGTGGAAGTGAGAAGGGTATTTATTCACCACCTGCTCCGCCCTCCCAGGTTCCTGCAGCCACGAAACCAGGTTCTAAACCCAGGCCTCGACACTGGAATGCTTTCCAGCCCTCAGTTTCTCCACCTGAACAAGTACCATGACAGCTCCTAGGTGCTGCCCTGAGGCCTTTACAGAGCTATTCCACCTGAACTTCACCCCTCTGTCCTGGATACTAATATTATTCTCTGTTTTCCATTTGGGGAAACTGAGGACCAGAAGGCCAACAGGCCTTGCTTAGGTTGTAAAACTCTGTCAGAGCTAAGGTTCCACCCCACTGGATTTCATGTGTTCTGTCATTTATGTCAAGACCTATTGAATCAAGTTAGTGTCCTCTCTCAGACGTCCCTCCATACACGTTCACCCACTGAGGTCTAGTCAGCCTAATCAGCTGCCCAATAGTTCTTCAGTTAAGACTGGGACCTGCTGCCCATTTCCATATCTCTCTGCTGGGTTTTGGTTTGCTTGAGGTTGCATGGGTCTTATGCATGCTGTCACAGTTGCTCCAAGTTCATATGAGCAACCTTTGTGCGGTGCTGGGGTTGAACCCATGACCTCTTGAGGGCTAGGCAAGTGCTATACTCTGATACCCATAAAGTGGGGTGCACCTGAGCCCTGTCTTCTCCAAGCCTCTGCCTTCCCTAAATCTTTCCCCCTCTGAACTCCTCCCTCCTCTAATCCCCTCCCTCTCCTGATCCCCTCTCTCACTCTATCTCTCCCCTGAGTCCTTCCCTAAACAGCTGGATGACCTTGGAAGTCCCAAGACTCCACACGCCTCTTCCCTGTCCCACCCCTGCAGAACAGCAGGCAGCCCTAGCTTGCTCCTTCCCCGGCTCTGTCTCAGAGGACCCAAATGCCAAGTTTTTCCGGGGGAAGTTGTCTCTGTCCCCTGGGTCTAGTCCTCCCGACTGGCAATACTCACACAAAGCTGAGGACGATGGCGCCTGCAAAGCCCAAGAGCAGGAAGAAGGGCAAGGAGCCTAGGATGGAGGTGATGACAATCATGCCTCCGCTCCGCCGGCCTGGCCACGTGTCGATGGCTGAGTAGGGGAGAGCTGCAGAGGACCAGAGCACACTTACTCCTCACACAGTGCTCTCCCCTGGGTCTCCTTCCAGAGATCGGCCCTTTTCCTCTGGCCTTGGCTTCCTGGAATCCAAGGTGACCCAAGGACCCAGGGCAGTGACTGTCACTTCCCAAGCTTGGGCTCAAAGGCCAGTCTGCCTCACACCCTACTTCCTGAATTCTGCATGCTTCTGGTTTCTTACTTTTGCATAAGATAACATTATAAACTCACTCTAGGCTCCCAGTGACCTGGGGGGAGTGTGTGTTGTAAACAATGAAAATAAAGTTGAGCAAAGGGTAGCCTAGTGGGGCCAAGAAGCTGTGGCTCTCCTTCTGGCCAGTGTCACCCTTGGGAACAATAGGCAGGCTCTACGCTGAGCCAGTCACCTTGTGGCACTGGAGACCTCACTCTGAGCTCACACAGCACTCAAGACCCTAGGCCTAGTTGCTCCTAGATGTGCACCATCCCCAGAGCGTGGCCCTTAGGACCTGCCTGAGGAAAGCTGGGCCGGGTCCTGCTCTCAGGGATCCTAGACAGGACTCCACCAGGCAGGTCAGGCCACGGTGCTCCTAGCTCTCAGGAAAGGAGGCAGAAGTCCTGAGGTGCCCACCATGTGAGAGGCAGAGGTCACGCTTGGAGTCAGGCTCTGCCCCAAAGGTCTCAGGGCTGTTTCAATGGAACCAAGATGAGTGGGAATGTCACAGGGTGGGTGGCAGGGAGGGAATATGAGCGGGTTCGCCCAGCAGCACACACATGTCACATATGCTTACCCACATATAACATATACAACCACACTCACACACTCATAGACCCATGGGACATACCACACACACTGCTGTGTGCGTGCACACACACACACACACACACACACACACAAACCACGGACACCACACATTTAGACTCACAGCTACATACACTCACATTCACGCACCCATAAACATACCACACTCTCCCCCATGTCCCTCACTAGCATGTGACCTAAAGCAAACTTTTGGAGACTTTTCTTGCCCCATGTGGCCAGAGCAGGCAGCAGGGGCTCCACCTCTCCAACGGAGCAGCTGCCCTAGCAGCCTCCTTGGAGCAGGGAGTTTCTCTGCCAGGATCCCGCACAGTCAGGCTTATCTGGCATCTCTCTGCACAGCACAGAAGTCCCAGGAACATAAGTCTGTGAGGCCCTGAGCTCTTTGCTGAGAACCAGAGGGGCAGAGGCAGGAGCTCAGCTGTTCTGTGATCTCTAGCCCCCACCACGTGCCTCAAGGGCACCATGGGCTCTGAGTGAAGTTTCCTCCTGAGTCCTCAGTCTTTGAACCATTCTATTACGTGGCCCTTGAGAAGATCTGGCCACAGGACCATCAGGCTCTGAGTCCAGACATCTGACCTAGGCAACCTTGCTCTGGCTTTCAAGGGTGGAAGAGGGAAGAGGTTGCTTCAGATTAATCTCAAAGGCACTGTGCTCAGTAGCCCAACAGCCTGAGGGACTTTTCCCAGTCACCTTCTCTTGATCAGTACCCAACCCTGCATTCCTGGGATTCCTTAAGGATCACTCCAGAACCAACCCATCCCCCAACACACACTTACGCTTGTTGGTATGGATGGGATCTGACCATAGGGTCTGGTCTTGCAACAAGCCTGTGGACATGTTAACCAGGACATATTTGAACCTGGAAGAATTTAGAGTAAGAGTGACTTCCATCCATCCTGTACACCCAGCCACAGGAAATGGGAGGGAAGAGGCCCATTCAGATGCAGGGAGGGGGGATTTCCAGGAAACAGCCACTGGGTGGACTAAGGCCAGCAGAAGAGTGCTGGCCTTGACCACATATCCTCTGAATCCTCCCCGGCTTGGCTGCACCTGCTTTGGGAGAACTTCAGGGATGGGGGCTCAGCAGTCCCTCTGTAAGAACCCTTTTTATTCTAGGCAGCACCTGAGGTGCCCTTTGCTGGGTGTTAGCATGCGGCCTCTGGAAGCTCTACCTCTGGCGACGCTGGTCCTTGGGATCACAAAGGAACTTAGAATGTCAATTCTGCCCTAGACCTGCGTTGGTCCCTGTGCCAAAGCTCTGAGAAATGTGGCTTTCCCCCCTTCGTCCCCTCCTCCTTGGGTCTCTGTTCTCCCAGAGCCACTCACACCCACCTGTACTCGGTGGCTGCTGACAGGGGTGGGTTGCAGAGGCCCTGGAAGTTGGGGTCCCATAGACAGGTCCCGTTGCTGCCCACCCTGACCAGGTATGCATTCAGGATCTCTGAGGCCTGGGTCACATCTCCAACAGCATCCAGGCTGGGCAGGTCGCTGCAAGGGGTCAGGTCGAAGGCTGCAGCCCTGTAAGGGCCTGTCCTTCCGCCCTGGGTTTGCCTGAATGTGGAGCTCAAGGGGGTCCCAGCACCGTCCTGCACAGACACATTCCTGGAACTGGCTGCAGAGGTGGTACTGGGAGTCAGGACCCTGGCCACTGCAGCTCAGTAACATCTACTCAGCCGCTCATCAGACGCCCCCGAGCCTCACTCCGTCCCAGGCTGGTGCTGAGTACTGGGGTGATAGGCATATGCAAGCTCCATCCTCGCTTCTCACAGATGGTGCAGCCCACCCAGGAACACCTCCTGATGTCAGGTCTGTGCCTCACCCCCCCCGTCTTCCAGCATCCCTGTAACCCCTAGCCCAACAGATTATTGCGACCTGCAGCTGGCAGGCCTGTAAAATGGAAAGGGATGAAGTAATGCAGAGGTGGATGTGGCCAGACTCATGTTCAGTGCCACATCTCCTTACTACCTGGGTGACCTTGGACCATTCACTCGATCTCTCCGGACCCCAGACTTTTGTGACAAGGCAGAAAAATACCCTACAGTGGCCTAATATCGGGCATAGGTCTACATCCTGTAAGGGTTTGCAGACAGGACAGGATGCTGGCAATGAGGTTTCGATCCCCCTTCCCCAGCCCCCACCCAATCTTGAAGCTCTTGGGAACCCCCCCCCCAAAGATCTGGGCTTAAGGACCAGCAAAATCTGGATTTGCTCTGTAGCTGTGGAAGTTCCAGAAAGGAACCCCCACCTCTGCCTCAGTCCCCTGCTCTGCCATAGTGCCCTGCATATTATGATACCTGCGGACATCAGCTCTGAGGTGGGCAAGGCACCTGGTATTCAGAAACTGATGTGTCTTTTCCTCATGAGCCTGGATGTCAGGGTAGGGGCAGGTTTGAGAGCACAGCCACCCAGGGCAGCCACGGCTCTGCCAGCGCAAGCATGAGGCTGCCGAGCCGAGGTGTCCAGCTGCCCTCAACAGACATGTAGCACCCTGGCACTCCCCTTGCTCCTCCTCTCCGTGGAAAGGTCAAGGACCCTTTCAGAAGGGAGCAGGCCCTTACCTGAGTCGACTATAGCATACAGGTAGATCTCATAGGTGCCGTTGAGTGGCTCTGAGCTATCGAACATGCACAGAGGCTTCTCCAAGGCCACAGTGGTGAGGGTGGGGTTGTTGGTGGCAAAGCTCACACTGGCCAGTTGGGGCTGGAGGTTCACAGCTGGCAAAGGCAAGGAGAATAGAAGCTGACCTCTGAGCACCAGGGTATCTGAGCACTTGCTGCATGCCAGGCCACGGCTTGGTCCCCCCAACGGGCATCTCATGAACTTCTCTGGGACATGGAGAGTGTCCTCACCTTGTGGTCATCTCCACCCCAGTCTGCCAACCATTATCCTCTTGATGTCACTCCCAAGATCTCTCTACCCTACCCGGGACCCTAGTGACAGGGTTCTCTAACGTGCAAGTCCTTTCCTGCTTTCCAGCAGCTCCCACTGTACTCCCACGAGTCCAGCCTCTCCGGTATTAGAAATACCAGGAGGTTGGGAAGTTCAGGGCCCTCCCTACTTCCTTAGTCTCCAGCCTCACCTCTGGTGGCCTGCCCCCCCACCTCCATGCTGTACCCAGAAGGATGAGGGAATCTCCCCCTCCCAGAACTTTCCCCTGCAGCTGCCCCAACAGGAACCGCCTCCCCCACCTCCCTGAGCCCCGCAGTCACCACGAGGCTGTCTGCTCTTGCAGCCCCCCCCCCCCGTATGGTGGTCTCTGGCAGCACTGATCACAGGGCTGTAGCCATCTACAGGTGGGCGCTAGGATTCCCACCAGAGGGAACTCATAAACGCTGCTATTTCTACGACTACTACTGCTAACGTTCCCCCCCCCCCCTTGTTTCTGGACAGCTAAAATGAAGTTGCCAGTCAGCTCCGGCGTGTCCCAGCTCTTGCTGGCCCTGCCTGTGCCCTCATCAAAGGCTTACTCAAGCCACACTGCAGGCAGCCTAGGGCTAGCAAGGCCAAGAGCAGAGGCATCGCCTGGGATGAGCGTCGCAGCTTGGTCCAGCCTGCGAGTGCACACCTGGTCGCCCCGGCCCAGTGCACCTGCTGCCAGAGCTTGTGCACCCTGCCCTTCAACCCTGCCCTTCCACTGCAGGCCAATCCTCTGCTTCTTCCCGGGATATTTGCATACGGTTCCACCCACCAGCACGGGCTTCCTGAGTACCAGTCCTGGCTAGGGAACGCCCTGTGCCCTCAGCAAAGTGCCTACTGCATGCTGAGGTCAAGCTGGCGCTTTCAGGGTCTTCTGGGCCACCCCTAATCTGGTACCTCAGTTTATATACTGTACAGTGGGGACATGAATTCTGACAAGCGTGAGCCCCTGCCCTGTAGATGTGTACCATTTACAAGTGAAGAGACATGTAAATGTGCCAGACACCAGTTAAATTACAATCAAGGAGAAATCAGGTCCTGGGTCTGTGAGACCACTCGGGTGGCACACAGACACACACACACTAAATACATAATACATAAGCAAAGCAGCTTTTTAAAAAGTTTATTTATTGATGTTTTATGTATTTCATACATCATTTTTTATTTCTGTTCAGGCATATTCCCCTATCCCTTCCCCCCACCCCACCCCATCCCATTCCAGATCATGCATTCTGCTATAATTGTCCTGTATCTTTCTCTCAGTCTTTTTTTATGCTTAGGAATTCACATTTTCCTCTGTTAATTTCATATTACTCTAAAATATGGATTCATACTCTCCACCCATGGACATAGTCAAACAAATTAGAGAACTAAGGGAAGAGAATGAAAAACTCAAGAAGTACCAAGAGGGTGATAATGATAATCACTGGAAAAAACTAAAGCAAGAGATTGAAAGAAGCAAAGCAGCTTTTTACTAGTGACAGCTAAAAGGGCCTAGAAGCAATATCAGCCCTTCCTTCAGCTCCCAAGCCCTGCAAAGAGCTTGTTAAAATGCTTAGTTTCTAAAAACTATTTCTCAGTAAAGGGCCCCATTGGCCCGTTGGAGAGGGGTTGACTACAGGCTGGAGCAAGCCAGGGCAGGAAGAGCGAGATTCTTTCTTTGCCATAAAGTAAAGAAATTTTCAAAGAATGGTGGACATGTGTCAAAGGAGCCAGCTTGGGGCTGCCCAAAGAGGGACCCAATCGCCAGATCTGGGGAACTTTTAACACAAAATAAATAATAGCAGTAATACATTCATATTTGACCCACTGGGTAAAATACGAGTCTGTGAGTCAATGCCGGTACTTAAAAAATGTATATTTTGGGCTGGGGGGATGGTGCAGTGGTTAGAGCACATGCTGCTCTTGCAGAGGACCTGAGTTCAGGCCCCAGCACTCATGGTGGCCGCTCACGAGTCTGTAACTACAGTCTGGAGGACCCATGCCGCTGGCCTCCAAGGTCACTGCACACAGTTCCACACAGACACATAGATTTTTTATTTTTTTGAGACAGGATCTTCCTGTAGCCTCAGCTGGCCTAGAACTCGCTATGTAGACCAGGCTGGGCTTGAACTCACAGAGATCCACCTGCCTCTGCCTCCCAGTGCTGAGATTAAAGAAATGTGGCACCACACCTGACTATACACATAATTAAAAAAAATGGTTTAAGCCGGGCGTGGTAGCGCATGCCTTTAATCCTAGCACTCAGGAGGCAGAGGCAGGTGGATCTTTGTGAGTTCAAGACCAGCCTGGTCTACAGAGTGAGTTCCAGGACAGCTGGGGCTGCAGGGAGACCCTGTCTCGAAAAGACAAAAAAAAAAAAAAAAAAAAAAAAAAGGTGAGGGAAAATCAGATGTGGTTCATATAAGAAGGGACGGGGTTGGGTGGGGGTTGTAGTTCTACCAAAGAGCACTTATCTAGTGTGCGCAAAGAGCTGGAAACCACTAATAAATGCACAAGTTGTAACTAAGCAACGGTCACCATTTTACAACTGTCCCATTACAACAGATGGATGAACACATAATACCATGGGTGAATCTGTATGGAGATTTAGAAACACCTGCTTAATGCAGTGTCCAAATCTGGGATCAATAACCAGACTGACTACTGGTGCTTCCTGGGATCACTCAATGGCACCCACACTGCGTCCTGCCCCCACAGTTTATTTAATCTGGGTCTACTCAGGAAGAAACAATTAGATCCAAATGGAAGGACTGTCTGGAAACAACTAGCCTCTGCCTCTGAAAATACCCATGTTGTGAAAGACAAAGAAGAAAGGAGACAAAGGTTCAGACTGTGGCTGACTGAAGAGGGCTTGAAACCCCACAGGCACCAGGTGACTTTTGATGCCTCCCTCTGAAACCAGGCATGGTGGTATGTGTAAGGTTATGCGCCCCCCCCCCACCCCCGGAATGAAAGGCCATGAGGTCTAAGTTCTTCGGAGCAAAGTTTAATTCAGCGTAGCCAGGGCTAGGCTCAGGGGAGAGTAGAGCCAAGCACAGAATGGCATCCGGCTTGGGAAATTAAGGAAGGTGGTGGGAGGATTCAGTGAGAGTGGGGTGGGTCGGAATCTGGAATCTTGGCTTCCAGAAGGGCGAGGTGGCAAGAGGAAGATTCCTGAAGTAACCAGTGGTGGCCTGCTTTTAGCATAGCCAAAGGCTATGCCTTGTAGAGCAGGTTCTAGGACCTCAGGTCTTAGGTGTCTCTGCATTCCAATGGGCTTCTGGATCTCAACCTGACAGTATGTGCCAGCATTCCTAGCACTCTGAGGAAGGGAGGAGAACCTAGAGTTTGAGCAGAGCCTGAGCTACCTGAGCCTCCAAAGCCAAGGGCTGGTGATACAGCCCAGTGGAAGAATACTTGCCTCCCATCCATGGAACTCTGTCCACCTCCAGCACCACACACACACACACACACACACACACACACACACACACACACGCTCTCTCTCTCTCTCTCTCTCTCTCTCTCTCTCTCTCTCTCTGGAGGGAATTCTGTGCTCTGCCCTCCCTCTCTGGCCCTCAGTTTCCCTCCGTAAATGGGGTAGGGGTGGTCACCTCTCAGTTCTGGCCTGCAGGGCGGACCGTCAGATGTTTATCCTGGACAGGCGGTACGTGCCCAGTGGTGGGAACTCCTGAGCAGGGTATGCATGGCTTTTCTCCACAAGTGTTTATGAACTGACTTTTCTGGCTTTGCCATTGTTTGTGCACCTGGGTTTCTCACAGGCCACAGGGTTCAGCCACTGGTGAGAGAGAGCAGGCTACAGGCCAGAACCCATATTCTCCAAGCCCTGCTGTTTCTTATGAGAAAAACAAACAAGACATCTGCTAGTCTCTCTCTTTGCCCAAATAAGGAGATAGCCTTAGGGGGAAAATGTTCAAATAATAATTTGCAAGGGCTCAAATATGTTCAACAAAATAAATAAGATTAAAAGGCCTTGGTTTCTGATCCAGCTTCTGCTTCAGAGCTTGCTGGCTTCAGGGTTTGGCATTTCTGGTGAGTGGAAAGTCGGGAGGGGAGGGGTGATAGCAGCAAGTTCACTTGGGAGTGGGGGAGAACCAATGTTGAGCCCTACAGAGGAGAAACTAGTGAGGAATGGACACCTGGCCAGGGTGGGGCTCAGTGCCAGAGCCTTGGCCTAACTGATTCCAAAAGAAAGAAGGGAAGGGAGGAGAGGGGAGAGGAGGGAAGGGGAGGGAAGGGAAGGGAAGGGGAAGGGAGGAGAGGGAAGGAAGGAAGAGAAGTAGGAAGCAGCCTGATACTGCCAATGCTCTTGCCCCTGCTGTAGCTCAAGGAGCCATGTAAATATTTCAAAAACGTTTTGGGCCAGGCTGGAGTGACGGTTCAGTGGTTAAGAGCACTGGCTGCTCTTGCAGAGGGCTCCGATTTGATTCCCAGCACCCACATGACAGCTAACAACCATCCTTAGCTCTAGTTCCAGGAGATCTGATACCTTCTGACATCCTCCTGCTGCACAACACAGGTGCACTTAAACACATGCAGGCAATACACTCATATACATAAAATAATAATAAATAAAAAATATTTTTTAAACTATTTGAAAAATAAAATTTCTGGGTTTGGTGGTGCACACCTTTAATTCCAGAACTCCAAAGCTAGAGGCAGGGGATCTCTTGAGAGTTAGAGACCAGCTTGGTTTACATACCAAGTTCCAGGAAAACCAGGAATTCATAGTGAGACCTGGTCTCCAAAAATAATAATGGAATAAAACTTAAGAATATAATTTTGTGGAGGTTTTGCCTTTTCTCTCTCTCTCTCTCTCTCTCTCTCTCTCTCTCTCTCTCTCTCCTTTTCAAGGCACTTGTTTTATTTTATTATTTTATTTTGGTCTTTTTGAGACAGGGTCACCCTGTAGCTCCAGCTGGCCTAGAACTCACAGAGATGCTCCTGCCTCTGCCTCCCGAGTGCTGGGATTAAAGGCGTGCGTCACCATGCCTGCCTGGTGGCACTTGTTATTTATGATAAAGCGCAGGTCTTGTGTAACTCAGGCTGTCCCCTTGATGAAATGGAGATTCCAATCCTCTGCCTCCTCTCTTGTTGAAGTGTACACAGCCATACCTGGATTTATGGAGGGCTTGGGCTACCCCAGGGCCTCATGCATGCCACACAAGCACCATATCAACCCAGCTCCACCCCAGGTCCAATTTGCACCCAGAGGATCCAAGATTCTGAACCTGATATGACCTAGATCCAGCAGACCAGCTTCCTGAAGCCCCGCCTGCAGGAGAACCTGCTGTGCAAGGCAGGAAGCTCGGTGCTGTGAAGGTTATGCAAAGCTGGGTCCTGCACAGATCTCCTTTGAATTTGAAACATATGCAGTTTAGGAGGTGGAAATTCTTGACCCTGAAATGTTTCTCCAAGAGCCAGAGAGACATGCCCAGGGCAGAGGGGTTGTGAGAGATGCTGGCTGCATCTTGCTTTCAGTGTTGAGCTCTGGCCCCTGGCTGGGAGACTTTAGCATTCCCTCCTCTTAAGATAACGGGAAGTAAAACTGGACCTTGTGAGAAACAATGCTTCTCACTATATAATAAAAGTACTGGAGACTCAGTAGAAAGCAGAGCAATTCTTTACAACCTTGCAAAGTAGGACTTCAGTTTAGTGTAAAGGCAAAACTGGATGGCACTTTGATTTAACAACAGGCAAATCTCATTCTCTGCCCTATGAGTTCCTCACTGGCTGAGTTCCACAGGAAGGCTCAATCTCCCTGGTGTCCAGCACTGCCCCACTCCCCAAATTCCCCATCCTATAGGTTCAGGATGCAAAGACTTATTTGATGTTCATCCTGTGGCTCGAGATGCCCTTATCTTCTGACTAGTGGGCTCAGTCACACAGCAGACTGCTGTAACTTCAACCTTAGCATGAACTGACATCAGTAGTTGGACGTTTAGTGAAGCAGGCTCCAGCTAGGGAAGACAGGGGCCCAGTGCCTCCTGCTTGTCTGTGACTCTCTGATAAGGTCTAAATGTACCTCATACTGAAAATAGCCCATAATGATTTATTTCTTACAACCCAAGGGAAGAAACCCAAGTCCCAGGCCCCTGGCACTCATTATCTTGCCCCTAGTCCCTGTATCTCTAAACAATCCCGCCTCTCCAGCCTCAGCTTCCTTCCTGCAGAACACACCCTTCTGGATAAATTGAGTGAGGAGACTGAATTCACGGTTCATCCCCAGGGGGCCCCCACCCCTCTCCAAAGCCTGGGATTTGTTGTCAGTAAAATGGGGACAAGCATGCTGCCCATGGAAGAGTGAGCTGAGCAGATACCTGGGTGTGACCGTGTTGTGAATGGGTCCTGGGCAAACTGTTTCCCCTGTAACTCTGGAACCCATCTCTTCCTTTCTGGTTTTGCCACCATTAAAAAATTCAACAGCCTGCCAGGCATAGTGGCACATGTCTTTAATCCTAGCACTTGGGAGGCAGAGGCAGGAGGATCTCTGTGAGTTCAAGTCCAGCCTGATGTACAGAGTGAGTTCCAGGCCAGCTGGGGCTACAGGGAGACCCTGTCTCAAAAACACCCCCCCCCCAAAAAAAAAATTCAACTAAGGGATCAAGCATTCTCCCAGGAGAGATTTGGGAAGCTTGTTTACTCTTTTTACATGCATGAAGTTCCAGAATTAGCAACAAAGTCTTCAAGATGTTCTGGGCCCAGAGCAATGTACCTGTAAAGCTATGTAGGACTTTTTATGTCACCATTTTATGGCCAGCACCTGGCTCCTGTGTCTCTTCATAACAGGGCATGTTATCTCAAGAAAAATTCTGTCCCAGAACTCACTATGTAGACCAGGCTAGCCCTTGATCACAGAATTCCACTTGCCTCTGCCTTGGTGTACACCATTGCACCTGGCTCCCATTTTCTTTAAAAAAATATTTTTTATTTATTATTTTATGTGTATGAATGTTTTGCCTGCATGAAATTAAGTACATTATATGTGTGCAATGCACAAGGAGGCTGAAGAGGGTGTTGGATCTCCTAGAACTGAAGTTATAGACAATTGTTAGCCGCCATGTGGGTGCTGGGAATCGAACCCCAGTCCTCTGAAACTGCAGCCAGTGCTCTTAACAGCTGAGCTATTTTGCCAACCCAGAGTTTTTCATTTTCTTAGTTTTGCATCTTTATTGGTAGATAGACATAGTAAGTGGAAAGCATCACAGAACTTCAAGATATTACAGAGTGATAAAACAACTCAGCCTAGAGAAACATCACAGGGTTGCATTTCAAGATACCTAATTAGTAAGTGAAACAAGAAGAAGCTTCAAATGGCCAAAGCTTATAAGGACACTATATAAGAATACAGTTTGGTTATGAGAATCTAACCTCTCATAACAGCCAGCACCAGGCATTCTGTATCAGTGTACAAGCAGTGCAGCTGGCAGCTTGAACAATAGAGTTAGGTACGTTCTCGGCACTCTGAAACTAAACCTGAGCTGATTCGCATGTGCTTCTTGAGTTTTTGTTGCTGTTGTTGTTGTTGTTTTTGGTCTTTTTGAGACAAGGTCTTGAAGGGACAGAAGGAGGCCAGTGGGATTTTCCATCTTGATAAACAACTCCACTTTGCAAAATAGCAGCCCCTCCCCAGGTTAGTGAATAATAGGTTAACAAGTAACAGGCAGGCAAAATAACAGGAAGCCATAGTTGATTGCAGTTCCAGTAAGGAGACACCCTGAGGGCCGGTTCCAGTAAGGAGCCACCCTGAGGGTCTGACCCCCAGGACACCTGCATAACAACATACTAAGTATTTCCCCATTTTCAAAATTAACCAATCTGTGTAAAGAAAGAAATAACTTGTTGCTGTTGCTGTAATCTGTTCTGCTCAAAATGTATAAAAACTGAGTACTGGGTTTGTTCAGGGTTCTGTCTTTCCCCCCTGTACAGGTGAACCCTGGTGTGCCAGAAAATTAAACCTCTTGCTTTTGCATCGAGATTTGTCTCTGTGTCTCTCACTTGGGGGGTCTCCCAAGGGTAAGGCTCGTTTTGGGTCTTACATCTGGGGGCTCGTCCGGGATTGAGGACCCCCCCCCCCCCGTGTGGGGAAGCCTAGACAGACTTCGGAGGACTAAGACTGGGACCCAGCAGGTACCGCGGTTGTGTCTTTCTTGTTTGTCCTGTCTGTCTTGTCTGGCGTTTGTTTCTGTTCTGACTTTCGGTTTTGCTCTCGAGTGGTCTGGGAGGCTGTTGCCTCCATCTGTAAGGAATCTGGAGTGTCCAGTTCTGGACAGGGGGGTCATGACGACTCTCCTGTCGTCTGGGCTTGAACTGGGAATTTCTTCGCCAAGCCACCTGGGGACCGAGTCCGGGAGGGACCAGTCGGTGTCTGGTACCAGAGTGAATAGGTGCCTACCTAGTGAATCTTTGTCTTGTATCTTCCATTCGTGGCAGGGACTGTTGATATCTGTGTTGTTTGTGTTAGTTTCTGTGGACTTGGACTGATGATCTTTTTGGACATGGGACAGTCTACTTCTTCTAATCCCCTACTCCCCTCTCTCCTGTGCAGGCAAGCATGCACACAAAGGGCTCATGCTGTGAGCCCCAAGCAGCCAGAGCTTCCACTGCTCCACTCCCCTAGAAATACAAGATCCATCATAGTAAGATGCCAGGCAGCTGGCCCTCCTTAACAGGACTGTCAGTTAAGGTGGAACAGGCATTTAATGAAATCAACCCAGCATTTGGGGGCTCTGAGTACAAAAGTGTTTTAATGGAGCTAAAAAATGTCTTAAACTCTAAATGACTGTGTGTAAATGTGACAATGAAAAATTAATGGTTCCACAGCCCTGCACAGCCAAGGTGTGCAGCAGACCGGAAAACTGAGAACTTTCTGTGCCTTGACATCAAGTTATTCTATGAGATTTAAAAAAAAGGGGGGGGGGCTGGAGAGATAACCTAGTGGTTAAGAGCGCCAACCGCTCTTACAGAGGACCCGGGTTCGATCCCCAGCACCCACATGGTGGCCGAAAACCATCTGAAACTCCAGTTCCAGGAGAACTCCAGTTCCAGGGGAATCCGACACCCTCTTCTGACCTCCTCGGCATTGCACGACACGGGTGCACAAACCTGCATGCAGACAGTACATTCATACACATACAGAAATAAATAAAATTTATTTGATTCTGACTTTTGGACCCTGTATACTAAACTGCCTAATTACATTTGTCAAGGATCATATCGACATGGTCCAGATTATGCACTTAAGGCAAAAACACTCTCCCTTAAGGACTGACTCAAGGCAGGAATTAAATTTAACTGATATATAATCCGCTGCTCCAGGACTGGAGCGGTTTCAAGAAAAAGGGGGGAATGAAGGGACAGAAGGTCAGTGGGATTTTCCATCTTGATAAACAACTCCACCTTGCAAAATAGCAGCCCCTCCCCAGGTTAGTGAATAATAGGTTAACGAATAACAGGCAGGCAAAATAACAGGAAGCCACAGTTGGTTGCAGTTCCAGTAAGGAGACACCCTGAGGGGCCAGTTCCAGTAAGGAGCCACCCTGAGGGTCTGACCCCCAGGACACCTGCATAACAACATACTAAGTATTTCCCCATTTCCAAAAGTAACCAATCTGTGTAAAGGTCACTTTGACTGACCAATAAAGAAATAACTCATTGCTGTTGCTGTAATCTGTTCTGCTCAAAATGTATAAAAGCTGAGTACTGGGTTTGTTTGGGGTTCTTCCTTTCCCCACTGTACAGGTGAACCCCAGCATGATGGCAAATTAAACCTCTTGCTTTTGCATCGAGATTTGTCTCTGTGTCTCTCACTTGGGGGTCTCCCATGGGTAAGGATCGTTTTAGGTCTTACAGTCTCCGTTTCTCCCTGTAGCCCCAGCTGGCCTGGAACTCACAGGGATCTTCCTGCCTCTGCCACCCAAATGCTAGGATTGAAGTTGTGCGCCACCACACCCAGCCTGCCATGTGCTTCTTTGTATGCATCTGCACGCCCACTCCATAGCTTCAGTTTATCTTTGATTCCTCTTGCAAGAGCGTGTCTCCTGACAGTCACATTCTCAGATATAACAGCTCAAGACTTTCACCTGCGAACCTGGGGAGACACACAGCTCAGCTCTAGCACATTTGGCCCTCTTCATGTGCTTGTGTCTGGACTAATCATGTGACCCTGTCTGTGTATCCAGGGCTATGCTTGGGTTTGATACACGTCAGCCCATTCCTACGTGAAGTCCGGGAGACAAGTGCTTGTCTCACCTCCATTTCAGGGCTGAGGATACAGCTTAGTGGTGGAGCACTTGCCTACCACCCTCGAGTTGGGGGTTGAGTCTTTAGCACTTCAAGAACATACATGTAGGGGCTGGAGAGATGGTCTAGCGGTTGGGAGCACCGACCGCTCTTACAGAGGACTCGGGTTCGATCCCCAGCACCCACATGGCGGCTGAGAACCATCTGAAACTCCAATTCCAGGAGAACTCCAGTTCCAGGGGAATCCGAGACCCTCTTCTGAACTCCGCGGCATTGCACGACACGGGTGCACAGACTTGCATGCAGACAGTACATTCATACACATACAGAAGTAAATAAAATTAATAATAAAAAAAAAAGAACATACATGTAATCCCAGAACGCTGGAGGTAGAGACAGGAGGGAGAGTTCAAGGTCATCCACGACTACCCGGTAAGTTTAGGGCTAGCCTAGGCTATAAAATAAATCTCAAAAAAAAAAAAAAATACTGGTGTAGTGTTGCGGGTCTGTCCTCCCAGCACCCAGGAGGCTGAGGCAGGAAGATAACACATTTGAATACAATCTGGGCTTCATATGAGACTTTGACTCAAAAAAAAAAAATCCTTCATTTTATAGGTGAAAGCAGCTGGGTATGCATTTCCAGCCCATTGCCCAGCCCAGGGCCCAATGCCTGTGGATGGGTGGATTAAGACTGGCCCTGAAGCCTCCATTTGGGAAGTCAGGGGTAAGGAGAGGGCTTAAACATGGGTCGTGGGCCCCAGCACACAGTCATCAGCCTTCCACCTTCTCATGTGTCATCTCTGATGTGCCTCTACCCAGAAGCCTCTCTTCAACATTCCGCAGTTCAGATCTGGCTATTTCTCCAGGGCCCCAGCAGTCCTCAGAGTGAAGCCCCGCGTCTTCCCCTGCCACCAACCGCTCACAAGGCCAGTCCCCCAACCCCTGCCACTTACCTCATCCTGGCACCAACCGTCCTGAACACTGGCCCGTCTGGGATCTCTTGCCCTTTGATGGATCAGGGATGAGGGCTTCGTTTGTGATGCCCCAAACTTCGACGACAAGAACTCCCTCCTCCTGAAGCCCTTCAAGCTCTGTTGTTCACTGTACTATGGGTGCCCCTCCAGGTCCTCCAAAGCACTCCTCCCCAGGAAGTCTTCCATCCATGGCTCCCAGCACAGTGCAGAGCTGTGTGGACACCATGCCAGGGGCAGGTCTTTCACACCCCAGAATGAGAGGCCCTCAAGAGCAGGAATAGGGGCTTTTCTGGACCATTGCAGAGTGTGTATGGTTATTGTTTGATGACTGAATAAGTGACTTTTAAAACCAGTGTAATAAATGGGCTTTTTGAGTGTGCCAGCTCTGGACAGCTCTGGACCTGAAGAGAGAATCTGTGGATATCTTTGGAAGGTTGAGGTAAGCAGTCTCTTCTGATGGGTTGAATGTGGGATTTGAGTAAGGTGGGGGTGAGGGGCCTCAGGTCTGGCTGCAGGAGCTTAAGGATGCAATTGGGGCCATAAGCTGAGAGGACTGGGAAGAGCTAAGGTGGTGGATGGGAATCAAGGCCTTCTAGCCCCACAGACAGTGACGACCTAGAGCCCAAGGAGGCTCAGAGTTCACTGGTCTTCTGACAGTGTCCATTTGGGGGTCAGGAGTTGTTTCTTTTTTTGTTTTTAGTTCTTTATATTATTAGTGTAACATTTTACTTAAAATTATGTCAATATGGAAATAAAAAGAAAACCAACTTTCTTTTCCTCAAAGTAGTTATCCCTTTATCAGACTTTTCCATTAATTAGCTAATTCCAAAAGTTTGGGTATTTTTCTTACCATATTTAAAAAATACATTAATAGCCAGGCATGTGGTGCATGCCTTTAATCCTAGCACTTGGGAGGCAGAGTGTGCTGGATAGCTTTAATGTCAACTTGACACACCTGGGTTGAGGGAGCCTCAATTGGGGAATTGGCTCCATTGGATTGGCCTGTGGCCACATCTGTGGAGTATTGTCTTGATGGTCGAGCAGTGTGGGAGGGCCCAGCCCACAATGAGTGGTGCCACCCTGGGCAGGTTGTTGTATACTGTATAAGAAGGCAGGCTGGGCATGAGCCAGGAGAGCAAGCCAGTGAACAGCATTCCTCCATGGCTTGTGCTTCAGCTCCTGCCTCCAGGTTCCTGCCCTGAGTTCCTGCCTTGGGCTCCCTAAGTGATGAACTGTGACCTGGGAGATGTGAGCTGAATAAACCCTTTCCTCCCCAAGTTGGTGTCGGTCAGAGTGTTTTGTCACAGCAATGGAAGACAAAATAGAACACAGAGGTAGGCGGATCTCTGTGAGTTCAAGGCCAGCCTGGTCTACAGAGCAAGTTCCAGGACAGCCAGAGTTCCTGCCTCAAAAAGACAAAAAAAAAATACATTAATAATAAAAAAAAAAAAACATTAATACATACAAAAGCAATGCATTGCTGGGATGCAAGTAGCTCAGTGGTAGAGAGCTTGACCAGCATATGCAAAGCTCTGGGTTCAATTCCCCGAAAAGAATGCATATAATAAACACACAGGTTACAAAGAATAGTTACAAGAAATCCTCCAAGGTTTCCCTCATCTGTAATGAATTCTCAGCAGCTTCCCTTTTACACTTTAATTACTTACCTAGGTTGAATGAATTCACCTTTGAATCAAACACACTCCCTTTTTCTCCCCAAACCTGCTGCTACTCTCTCAAGGCAAGTATTATCACTTCTCCCCTGGATACTACCGAAGCCTCCTCCCTTCCTCAGGGCCCTGCCACAAGTCTTCCTTCACAAATCACCTACAGTGAGCTGGAAAGGTATCTTGAATTTCTCTCTGCATCGGCCAGAAGTCTTTCACCTCTTCTGAGATATCATTTTTGGCTTGGAAAGATGGCGTTGTGCTACTGAAACCATGTTTCTGTAGTTCTCCAGCATCACTTCCCTGTATACACATTTCTGTTCCAGGTCCAGCTGTGCCCACTGTTCCTGGGTAAAAGTCAGTGCTACATCTCCAAAGGTCACAGATTCCTAAAACCCACAGGATCTTGATCAGCCAAGGAACTTCCTCTTCCCCAGTGACAAACAGATGGGAGGAGGTTGACCAAGAAGAATTGAGAATATTCTACTTATCTCAAAGTTCCTTTGTCTGAAACCTTGAGAAAATCCAAGTCTGACACTAATCACAGTTAGGAGGACACGTGGCACCTGTGGTTTATGAAAGCCTGTTCATTTCTCATTAAACTGGGGATATACCTCTTGAGGTCTAATACCTTTCTTGTCTCATTACTGAACTAGGAGTTGATTCTTGAACCAGAGACAGTCCCTGGAGGCAGCTTCTCCCACTCAGGAACACTGAGCAGAGGCCACAGGTGGCTGAATTGATTGACAACCTGATTTTAACCAGCATGCCTCAGTTCTACTGTCCTATGTTGGACACAGGGACCCAAAGACAGTGGGACCCACTGGGGACTGGAGAAGCCTACATGGTAAACCTGAACAGTATGGGGGGAGAGGTCAGTGGGCTTAACCACTGCCTGATAGATGGGTCAGCTTCCCTGGGTTAGCAGCACAAAACTGGCTTGTTCAGGGCCACCATTTCCTGATCACTTACTAATCTGGCCACCAGAGGCCTGCAGGCAGCGTGGTCATTACTGGGCCCCTCACCCTGAGCCAACTCTAGTGGGTCAGAGCAAAAAGAACAGTTGCTTGTTCTGGGGGGGGGGGGAAGCATGGAAACTTTTGTGGTAACCCCTGGGGGCAATCTGATTGACAGGCAGACTCCCCCTGACCACACAGGGGAGAAGAACAGAGCAGGGCTGCTTCCTCTCATCTCCTGCTGAACAGCACCCCCCTTCCATCTTGCCCCTAGCATCCAGTACCAGCTGATGCTTTGTTCTGTGTACTCTGATCCCCCAAGGGCTGTTTCAGAAGTTCTTAGGCAATTTGGAAGGAGAGGATAGATGGAGAACCCCAGGCTAGGCTCTCCAGACCATGTGTGGTTTGACGATCACTCCCAGGAAGTGCTCCCGTCTATCCAGAGGGCTCCATGAACCACCACATTCCCTACCTTAAAGTGGTTTGCTGGAGAAACTGAGGCCAGAGGGACAAGCTTGTCAAACTACCCAGGAGGGCTTCCATAGGATGGGCTTAGATAGTGCTCTTGCCCGTTTTCTGCCCAGCTCCCCTAGGCCCTCCCCTGCCATTCCCCTCACCCCACCCCTCCCACCAAGGGCCCCAGCTCAGATGCAGAGCAGCAGATCTGACAGGGCCCCTTCTGACTCCACCTGAGGAGGAGGCTCCTGCTCTCGGAATGTCTCACCAGTGACCCCGGCTATGGGATTAGTTCTCCATTCCATCTCCGTGTCCTCATTCAGCCCTCTAAAGAACCACCACCCTTGTCCTCACAAGCTGGCCCACAAAGGCACTTTGACAGCTACTCAAGATGTTGGATGCCTGAATACCAGCCATCTGTGACCCTGGGTAGGTGATTGCATCTCCCAGTACCATGTCTTCACTTAAAAGTAACCATTACAGGTGCTGGAGAGATGGCGTAGCGGTTAAGAGCACCGACCGCTCTTGCAGAGGACCTGGGTTCGATCCCCAGCACCCACATGGCAGCTGAGAACTGTCTGCAACTCCAATTCCAGGAGAACTCCCGTTCTAGGGGAATCTGACACCCTCTTCTGACCTCCGCGGCATTGCACGACACGGGTGCACAGACTTACATGCAGACAGTACATTCATACACATAAAAAAAAAGTAACCATCACAGATTTGGAGAGATGGCTCTGTGGTTAAGAGCATTGGCTGCTCTTGCAGAGGACCTGGGTTCTGTTCCCAGCACCCACATGGTGGCTCACAACTGCCTGTAACTCCAGCTCCTGGGGATCTGACGCCCCTGTCCTCCCCAAGGAGTTACTGCACTCATGTGCACACACCCACATACAGACCCACAGACACAATTAAAATAAGAATAAGAATTAAAAAGTTCAGGAGATCTCACATGGGAGAGAGAGAAGGTGAAAATAGGGAGGGGACTTGGGGGAAAATGTTCAGTAAAAGTGTGAGGGGCAAGAAAGCGCAGCGCAGGGACATGAGTGAACATCTACATGTGTGTGTGTGCGAAGAATAACAGGTATTTACTTATTTATTTATTTGGGGTCTTTTTAAGTCAAGGTCTCCCTAGATCCCTAGCTAGTCTGGAACTTGCTGTATAGATCAGGCTGGCCTCAAACTCAGAAATCCACCTGCCTCTGCCTCCCAAGTGTTGGGAGACAGCTTGAAGAACAAATTTTAAAAACAAAACATTCACTGAGGGGCTGGAGAGATGGCTCAGCAGCTAAAAGCACTCTCTTTTTTTTTTTTTTTTCTTTTTAAAATATATTAAAATATTTGAACTTACTTAATGAATATCCCCCACCCTCAAGAAACAGCATCTTGTTTATCAATGACTCAAATTTATAGAGTTCTGGTGTTGTAATTACACAATTTTTTTAAATTAGTTTTTATTGATGCTTTGTGCATTTCATACATTTTTTCCAATTCAGTTCAGGCTTATTTCCCTTTCCCTCCCCCCCCCACCCCCACCCCATCCCAGATCATGCATTCTGCCATAACTGTCCTGCATCTTTCTCTCAGTTTTTTTTTTTTCATTTTTAGCTATAAGTGATAATCCATGAGTACAAGCATCCTTCATGCAAAACCTATCTGCAGGCTGTTGTGCCCAAACACCTACAGCCCCACCATCCAGTGGGGGGTGACAGGTTGTTTGTTCAATCAAGTTGATCAAATGAGTGTCCAGACTACATTGCTGTAGTTTCACCATTCACCCCAATCGCAGCCCTTACATTCTACCACGCCCCCTCTTCCGCAGGTTGTTCCCTAGGCTTAGAAAAGGGGCACAGGTGGATGAGAGGTAAAACAGTCCACTCTCTCTGGAGCTGTTGACTTGGACTCTGGTCAATTCTGGCTGTTTCCTTTCATGGGCTGACAGTTTGTCCAGGAATAACCTTTCGATCCTGCCCTGGCGCGTTATGGCGTCTCCTAAAAGCACTCTCTACTCTTGCGGATGACCTGGGTTCGATTCCCAACACCCACATGGTGGCTAACAACCATCAGTAACTCCTATTTCAGGGGAATCCAGCTCCCTCTTCTGACCTCAGTGGGCATTATCCAACATGAGTGTGCTTACTCATATGTAGGCAATACACTCACACGCATAAAATAAATTTTTTAAAAATTTTTATTTATTTTTGTATGTGTACGAATGTACTGTCTGCATGTAGGTTTGTGCACCCGTGTTAGGCAATGCTGCGGAGGTCAGAAGAGGGTGTCGGATTCCCCTGGAACTGGAGTTCTCCTGGAATTGGAGTTACAGACAGTTCTTAGCCACCATGTGGGTTTTGGGGATTGAACCCAGGTCCTCTGCAAGAGCAGTTGGTGCTCTTAACCGCTAGGCTATCTCTCCAGCCCTAAAATAAAAATTTTTTACAAATTCATTGAACCAGTGCCTATGAAGTGTCCAGTATGTGTGCTGGTAAGATAATTCTTCAAACAGTGATGGGAAGAATGGGCCCGGGCCTATGGACACTGTCAGACGGAGGCTCTCGTCCCAGATGCAGGCCCAGCAGGAGCAGATGCATCTCAGAAGAGTTTCCAGGACTCTGTGCAGCTTTATCAGGTCAGGAGACCTGGCAGCTTCAGGGCAGTCCCAGGAGGGTACAGCTGCATTTTTATCCCCAGGATGCCAGGAGGATGGTGTGTTGCAGAAGAGTCTGCAAGAGATATTAGGAGCTGGAGAAACAGACAGATGGGATTCCCAGTACTGCCTTCTGGGCTTTGGCCAGCCCCTGCACTAGTCTAGCCCAGCAGAAACCAAGGGATGAGGCCTAAGGGAAGCCTTGGAGGTCAGCAGAGCGGGAGCAGGGCAGAGGGAAGAATGCAGAGGGGCATCTAGGAACAGCTCAGCCGGGGTGTTTATCTAGCAGAACAGGCTGGGCTGGATGGACCAGGGGCTTCGATGGCCTGATCCCAAGTTCTGAGCTGAACTTGCAAGTCAGGTTCCTTTTTAAAAATATCTTTTTTTTTTTTTCTTGGTCTTTTCGAGACAGGGTCTCCTTGTAGCCCAAGCTGTCCTGGAACTCACTCTATAGAGCAGTCAGGCCTTGAACTCACAAAGATCTGCTTGCCTCTGCCTCCTGAGTGCTAGGATTAAAGGTGTGCGCCACCATGCCTGGTTAAAAAAATATCTTAATATGGAGGCAGAGGCACAGAACTCTCTGTGAGTTCAGGGCCAGCCTGGTGTACACAGTGAGCTCCAGGACAGCTGGGACTAAAGGGAGACCCTGTCTCAAAAAGACACCTCCCAAAAAATATCTTAAAAGCTGGGCATGGTGGCACACACTTTTAATCCTAGCACTTGGGAGGCAGCGGCAGGCGGATCTCTGTGAGTTCAAGGTCAGCCTGCTCTACATAGCAAGCTCCAGGACAGCCAGATACAGGGACACCCTGTCTCAAAAAGACCAAAAAAAAAATTATTTTTATTTTATGTGTATACATTTATTGCCTGCATGTGTGTAAGTGCACTTGTGTACTGCACTGCCTGGAACTAGAATTATGGATGGTTGTTAGCTGCCATGTGGGTGCTGGGCACTGAACCCAGATCCTCTGCAGGAGTAGCCAGTGCAAGAGCAACCACTTAACCATCTCCAGCCCCAAGTCTTGGCTTCTGATGTGTTCATGTAACAAGTGTGAGCACTATTTTGTTGGTTTTCGTTTGTTTGTTTTACATTTATTTTCTTTATTTTTTTAAGGGATTCTACAATATAAGAGCACAGTTGTTTTCAGATCACATTGACAGTTGCTCAGTTTGCCATGCAATTAGGTAGTTGGTGCTATGGTATCCACAGATGAGGGATACCATTCGTGGTTTGTTTTTCTAGGACTCTGTTACTTGACTCAAGTCCATCCATTTTCCTGCAAAGCTCATGATGTCATCTTTCTTTACCACTGCATTGAACTCCATTGTATTGATGTACCACATTTTTTCTATCCATTCGTCAGTTGGGTTGGTTCCAGCTCCTTGCTATTGTGAAGAGAGCTGCAATAAACATGGCTGTGCATGTATCTCTGTGGTAAGATGAGTCTTGTGGGTAATGCCCAGGAGTGGTATGGCTGGGTCAGGTGGCAAGTTCATTCCAAGTCTTCCAAGGGTTCTCCACACTGCTTTCCATAGTGGCTGTACGAGCTTACATTCCCACATGCAGTGGATGAGTGTTCCCCTTTCCCCACAACCTCTCCAGCACTTGGTCAACATCATTTGTTTTCTTGATCCTAGCCAGTCTTATTGGAGTAAGATGATATCTTAAAGTGGTTTTGATTTGCACTTCCTTAATTATCAGCAACATGGAACACTTCTTAAGATGTGTCTCAGCCATCTCTAATTCCTCACTGGTGAAGTCTCTGTTCAGCTCTTTGCTTCATCTATTGAGTGGGTCATTTGTTTTCTTTCTTCTTTGTTTTTTGAGTAATTTATATATTCTGGAAATCAATGCTTTTTCAGGTGTATCTGTGAAGGTTTCCTCCCACTCTGTGGGTTTTCTCTTCACTTCCTTGATTGTTTCTTTTGATGTACAGAAGCTTTTGAGTTTAATGAGGTCCCATTTGTCAATTGCCAACCTTACTTCTTGCACAGCTGCTGTCTGATTTAGGAAGTCTTTTCCTATGCCTCTGTCTTGTAGTCTGCTACCAGCTTTTTCTTCTATCGCCTTCAGAGTTTGGGGTTTCACATTGAGGTCTTTAATCCATCTGGAGTTGACTTTTGAACAGGGCGAGAGGTAGGGGTTTAATTTCATTCTTCTACAAGTGGTGATCCAGTTTTGCCAACACCACTTGCTGAAGATGCTGTCTTTCCTCCATTGTGGCTTCTTGGCCCCCTTGTCAAATATGAGATGGCTGAAATTGTATGTGCTCAAGTTTGGATCTTCAGTTTTGTTCCATTGGTCAACAGGTCTGTTTTTGTGCCAGTACCAAGATGTTTTTATGTTTCATAGCCCTGTAGTATAGTTTGAAGTCTGGTATAGAGATCCATCCCCCCCACCCCCCGTATTGCTGCTTTTTCACTCAGGGTTGCTTTGCCTATTCAGGGTCTTTTGTTTTTCCAATGAAATTTAAGGACTTTTTTTACCCCAAAGCTGTGAAGAAACTCTTGGTGGATTTTAACTGGGATTGCATTAATCTGTATAAGAAGTTTTGGGGAGAATGGACATTTTTACTATATTAATTTTCCCATCCATGAGCATGGAAGGTTTTTCCATCTTCTGATGTCTTCTTCAATTTCCTTCTTCAGGGGCTTAAAAATTTTTGTTGTAGAGATCTTTGGTGTCTTTGGTTAGGTTTGTTCCTAGGTATTTTATTATTTTTGAGGCTATTGTGAGTGGGAAGGTCTCCTTGAATTCTTCTTCAGTGCTTGTTGTTGGTGTAAAGAAAGGCTACTGATTTTTTTCTAGGTTATTTTTATATCCTGCCAACTTTACTGAAGCTGTTAATCATTTCTAGGAGTTTTCCGGTAGAGTTTTTATCAACCCTTAAGTAAAAAAATCAAATCATCAGCAAAAAAGGGAATAGCTTGACTTCCTCTTTTCCAATTAAGTACTCCTTTAATTTCTTTCTTTCCTATTGCCCTAGCAAGTTGTTTCAAGCACTATATGAAGAGGAGTGGTGACAGGGGGCAGCCTTGCTGAGTTCCTACTTTTAAAGGGAATATTTCTGTCATTTCCCCATTTAGGATGAATATTGGCTTGGTTTTCCTGTATATGGCTTGATTACATTGAGGAATGATCCCGTCCAACTCATTCCCTCTAGGACTTTAATGAAGGATGCTGGATTTTGTCAAAGGTTTTGAGATGATCATGTGGTTTTTTCTTTCAGTCCATTTATAATGCTTGATGATATTTATTGATTTTTGTATGTGAACCATCCCTGCCTCTTCTCTGGTATGAATTCAACTTGGTCATATGGATGTCTTCTTGATGTGGTCTGTATGTGTTTTGCACAGTATTTTGTTGAAGAATTTTTGCATCTGTGTTCATTAATGAGATGGGTCTATAGTTCTCCTTTTTGGTTGTATCTTTCCCTGGTTTGGTATTAGAGTGATGCTGGCTTCATAGAAAGGATTTGGGAGAATTCTCTCTGTATCCTTCTAAACAATTTGAGTAATAATGGTTATAAACCTTTTTGAAATGTTTTATAGTATTCTGCCATGAAACCATCTGGGCCTGGGCTTTTTTTAGTTGGGAGATTTCTTATTATGTCTTCAATTTCTACATATCTTATGGGTCTATTTAAGCTGTCAATCTCTTCTTGGTTGAGCTTTGGTGGCTCCCAGGATTTCAGATATTCATCCATTTCTTCTAGGTTTTCAAACTTAGTAGAGTATAGGTTTTTTAAGTATTCCCATATGATTGTCTGGATGTTATCATTGTCTGTTGTGATATTTCCCCTTTCATCACAGATTGTATTGATTTGGAGTTGTTCCTTCTTTCTTTTGGTTACCTGGGCTAGAGGTCTGTCTATCTTGTTTATTTTTTCAAAGAACCAACTTTTGGATTCATTGATTTTTTTTTTATATTTTCTTTGTTTCTATTTCATTGATTTCTGCTTTGATTTTTGTTATTTCTTCCTGTCTGTTGTGTTTAGGGTTCATTTTTTGTTGTCTCTCAAGTGTTTTTAGCTGCAGTGTTAGATCATTCACTTGTGCTTTTTCTGTTTTTTCTAATGTAGGCACCCAGGGCTATAAACTTACCTTTTAGGACTGCTTTTAAAGTATCCCATAGGTCTTGTGTTGTATTATCATTGTCATTCAGTTCCAGGAATACTTTTCTTTTTATGTCTCTTCCTTGACCCATTCATTATTCAGGAGTGTGTTGTTTAGTCTCCATGTGTTCTTGTAAATAGTAGGGCTTATCCTGGTGTTGATAATGAGCTTTATTGCACTGTGGTTTTATAGAATGCATAAAATTATTTCAATCTTTTTGTATTTGTGGAGGTTTCTTCTGTGTCCCAGTATGTGGTCAATTTTGGAGAATGTTCCATGGGGTGATGAGTAGAAAGTGTATTCTCTGGTTTTAGGGTGGAATATTCAGTAGATGTCTGTGAGGTCCATTTGGTGTATCATATCATTCAGTTCAGATGTCTCTCTGTTTATTCTTTGTCCTATTGACCTGTCTAAAGGACTCAGTGGGGTATTGAAGTCCCCTACTATGAGTGTAGTGGAGTTAATCTGTGCCTTGTGGTCCTGGAGAATTGTCTTTATAAAGTTTGGTGCACCAGATTTTGGTGCATATATATTCATGATTGTGAAATCTTCATGGTCAATTGTTCCTTTGATAAAAATGTAATGGCCTTCTTTGTCTCTTCTGATTTCTTTTACATTGAAGTCTATTTTGTCTGATATTAAAATAGCAACACCTGCTTTATTTTTGGTACCATTTGCTTGGAATATTTTTTTCCATCCTTTCACTTTAAGGTGGTACCTATCCTTGAAGTTAAGATGGGTTTCTTGTAGACAGCATTCTGTTTCCTAATCCAATCTCCCAGTCTATGTCTTTTGATTGGTGAGTTTAGTCCATTAATATTTAAGGTTATAACTGATAGATGTGTGTTGCTTCATCTTATTATCCATTTGTGGTTTTGGTTTAGGGTTCTACTTCTGCAGTTATGCTCTTATTGATTCTCTTTCTAGGTGCCTGGGGATAGTTGCTCCTTTCTTCTGTCCTTTGAATTGCTTCAAGTATTCTCTGAAGGGTTGGTTTTCCAGACATGTGTTCTTTTTTTATATTTTTATTTTCATATGTGTATGAATGTACTGTCTGTATGTAGGTCTGTGCACCCGTGTAGTGCAATGCCACAGATGTCAGAAGAGGGTGTTGGATTCCCCTAGAACTGGAGTTAAAGACGGTTCTCTGCTGCCATGTGGGTGCTGGGGATCGAACCCAGGTCCTCTGCAAGAGCAGTCGGTGCTCTTAACCTCTATGCCATCTCTCCATCCCCAGACATGTATTCTTTCATCTTGTTTATGTCATGGAATATTTTTCTCTCTCCTTCAACTATAATCAACATTTTTGCTGGGTAGAGTAACCTGGGTTGGCATCTATAGTCCTTTAACACTGGGAATGCTTTGCTCCACGTTCTTCTTGCTTTCATAGTTTGCATTGAGAAGTCAGATGTAATTCTGATAGGTTTCCCCTTATATGTAACTTATTGTTTTTCTCTTGTGGCTTTCAGAATTTTGTCTTTGTTTTGGGTGTCTAGCGTTTTAACTATGATATGGCATGGAGAGTTTCTTTTCTGATCTTGTGTGTTTGGAGTTTTACGTGCTTCTTGTATTTGTATTGGTTTATTAATTTATAAAAATTTATAAATTTTATCTATTATTCTGTTGAACATCTGATCAAAATCATTCTCTTGGGATTCTTCTCCTTCCTCTATTCCTATGATGCAGAGGTTTGATCTTTTCATAGTGTCCCATAGTTCTTGGTTGTTCCACTTTTGTGTATTTTTAAACTTTTCATAATCTTTATTTGAGCTTTTCAGTTGTTCTGTGTTATCTTCCAGGTCTGATATTCTTTGTTCTGCTTCCTCCATTCTACTTCTGAGGCTTTTTCCATTCCTTTCCTCTTGATTGGATGAGTGTTTGATTTTCTTTCTCATTTCATCTTGTGATTTCTTTAGTATTTCTGCTTCCTTTTGGAGCTTCTCAATCTCTTCCTGTAGCTCTTTGCTTTGCTGGTTGGTTTCCTTTTCTTTTTCAACATGGGATCTTTTCAGTGTTTCCACTTCCTTCCGGAGTTTGTCATTCTCTCTCTAGGTCCTTCTTGAGTTTTTCATTCTCTCTCTTTAGTTCTCTGAATTGTTCTTTATAGTCTTTGATTTCTTTGAGTATGTCCACAATTGTACTTCTAATATCTCTGTCTGTGTCCTGGGCCATCCCCAGGGGGATCCCACTGTAGGAATCTTCCACAGGGTTGGTAGAGCTTGGTGTGGAATTATCCTACACCTTTCCCATGTTGTCCCTTCTTCATGTCCCTGGCTGTGGGTTTCTCTTTGCCTGTATTCCAATGCAAATCCCAAATGCCTCTTCACTGTGTTGAAGGCTTGCTTTGCTTGCCTCCCTCAGATGCCTTCATTGTTTGTTTGTTTGATTGATTTGTTTTTCTCCTTGCTTATGGAATGTTGACTTGTCTAAGTTTTAGGCTTTCTATTGGAAGTCTAACTCACTCAACCCTTTCTGTTCTGAAGGGTCTCCAAAGAATCCACGTGGACACTCCCTTGGCAATCCCAGTTGGCGGGGAGGTGGGGGTGGGGGGTATTCTGTGCTTCAGGTGGTCCTAGGAAATCACCAATCTAAGCTCTGTGCACTCAAGTCTCACTGTGGCAACAGGCTCACCTTTTATACCGGCTAGCAGGACAACTCCACCCATACAGCCACACAAGATGATTGAATCAAAGCAGAGATGGTTGAATTGAATCAAACAATCTGCCTGGCTGAAGCACCCAGCTCCTACCTGTGCTTCAGGTGGTCCTGGGAAATCCCTGATCTAAGCTCTGTGCACTCCTTTGTTGTTGTTTTGAGTCAAGGTCTCCTACAGTCCAGACTAGGTTCAAACTCACTAGTCCCCACCTCCTGAATGTTGCAATTATAGGCATGGACCACCATTCAGGGTTAATGTAGTGCTGGGACTCAAGCGCAGGGCATCCTGTGTGCTACACAAGTGCCCTGTCTACTGAGCCACATCCCCATTCCAAATGTGAGTACTTCTCCAAAGCTTTTCCTTATGGAAAAGTGAATCATACAGGACTAGAGAGAGTAAACTGTGGGCTGGAGAGATGGCCTAGCGGTTAAGAGCGCCGACCGCTCTTGCAGAGGACCCGGGTTCGATCCCCAGCACCCACATGGCGGCTGAGAGCCGTCTGAAACTCCAACTCCAGGAGAACTCCAGCTCCAGGGGAATCCGACGCCCACTTCTGACCTCCGCGGCATTGCGCGACACGGGTGCACAGACTTGCATGCAGACAATACATTCGTACACATACAGAAATAAATAAAATTAATAAAAAAANCACGACACGGGTGCACAAACCTACATGCAGACAGTACATTCATGCACATAAAAATTAAAAAATAAACGTATCTTTTCTATTTACTTTGATGTTTTAAAAATGTTTCTTAGGGGGCTAGAGAGATGGCCTAGCGGTTAAGAGCACCGACTGCTCTTGCAGAGGACCTGGGTTCGATCCCCAGCACCCATATGGCAGCTGAGAACCGTCTTTAACTCCAGTTCCAGGGGAATCTGACACCCTCTCTGACCTCCGCAGCACTGCACAACATGGTTGCACAGACTTGCATGCAGACAGTACATTCATACCCATAAAGAACAAATAAAATATTAAAAAAATTTTTTTTAAATGAGAGGATTCTTAACTGGATGAAAGGCCAATTACATAGAACTATTCAATCAGGAGAATGATTTCCAGTAGCAAGTTGAAAGGCTGGATCTAATGTCTAAGAAACGTTTTTTTTTTTAAATTTTTTTATTTGTATGAATGTACTGTCTGCATGTAGGTTTGTGCACCCGTGTCATGCAATGCCACAGAGGTCAGAAGAGGGTGTCAGATTCCCCTGGAACTGGAGTTCTCCTGGAATTGGAGTTACAGACGGTTCTCAGTCGCCATGTGGGTGCTGGGGATCGAACCCGGGTCCTCTGTAAGAGCAGTCAGCGCTTTTAATCACTAGGCCATCCCTCCAGCCCTGAGAGATGTGAGTTCTAAGCCAGCCTAGCTACATAGAGAAACCCTGTCAGGAAGGAAGCGAGGGAGGGAGGGAGGGAGGGAGGGAGGGAATGAAGGGAGGGAAGGAAGGGAGGGAAGGAAGGAAGGAAGGAAGGAAGGAAGGAAGGAAAAGGGAAGGGGAAAAAGGAAGGGAATGATGGAGAAAGACAGAAAGACAGACAGAAAGAAAGAAAGAAAGAAAGAAAAGAAAGAAAGAAAGAAAGAAAGAAAGAAAGAAAGAAAGAAAGAAAGAAAGAAAGAAAGAAAGAGGAAGGAAGGACTGGGGCTGAAGAGATGGCCTAGCAGTTAAGAGCACTGACTGCTCTTGCAGAGGACCCAGGTTCGATTCCCAGCACCCACATGGCAGCTAAGAATCATCTTTAACTTCAGTTCTGGGGGAATCCAATGCCCTCTTCTGACCTCCACAGCATTGCACAACACAGGTGCACCTACTTACATGCAGGCAATATACTCATATACATAAGAAGTAAAAGAAAAGAAAAGGAAAGGAAAGGAAAGGAAAGGAAAGAAAAGAAAAGAAAAGAAAAGAAAAGAAAAGAAAAGAAAAGAAAAGAAAAGAAAAGAAAAGAAAAGAAAAGAAAAGGAGTGTCTTCAGCAAATGCTTTATTCCTGTCCAACCCATATCACTGCCAGTGATGGGACCCAGGGGTTCAAAACTGCAAGACAAGGGTTCTGCCACTCAATTACAACCCAGCAAATGTACTCTGTTAATGTAATAATGGAAAGTTTTGTTCAATGCACACAGCACAAAACATATTGTGTTATTCAGTGATGGCCACCTTCTGTAGGAGTTCCTGGGAGCTGCTTAGGGAATCCTGGTTTATCACAGATTCAGTGTGTTTCCATCAAGTACAGTCCTCCTCATTGTCCTCTTTTTCTTCCTCCCCCCTCCTCTTCCTCATCCTCCTCCTCTTTTTGTTTTCTCAAGTCAAGTCTCATATGTATGAGTATGTGGCCCAGGCTGGCTAAGACATGGGGCAAAGTTCCTTACAGAGAGATGCTTACACAAAATAGAATAGTGTAATCACATTATGTTATGAAATGATATAACTTTTTAAAAATATATAAGCTAAGCTAGGTGTGGTGGTACATGCCTTCAATCCCAGTATTCTGGAGACAGTCAGATTTCTATGAGATCAAGTCCAGCATGGTCTACATAGCAAATTCCAGGCCAACTGGGACTACAGGGAGAACCTGTCTGAAAAAAATAAAAATATGCGTGCATAAAAATTAATACTATTGGGGATGGAGAGATGGCTCAGCAGTTAAGAGCACTGGCTGCTCTTTCAGAGGACCCAGGTTCAGTCCTCAGCACCCACATGGTGGGTAACAACCTTCTGTAACTCCAGTTCCAGAGGATCTCACACCCTCTTCTGGCCTCCACAGGCATTGCATGCACATGGTGCACATGAACACACACATACACACATACACATACACAAATGAAAGTATATAATTTAAAAAATGTTTAAAGTTCAATACAATTATTTAAATATAAATAAAATTTAGGATATTAGGTAATTTTGCTAACATAAATTAATTGTAGAAAGTAATGGATTCATCACATTTCCATTCAAGCATATAATGTGCTCTGATCATATTCACCCCTCTTCTATCCTATTTCTCTTTCCCTTCTAATAATCCCCATTTACTTTCATGTCTTTTCCCCCCAAAAAATCCCACATATAAGAAAACATGCATCACTTGTCTTTGTGAGTCTGGCTTATTTCACTTAACATTGATTTTATAATGGTCACTATGTTCTTATCTGAAAGTCTCAGTCCTTTTTAAAAATAACATAACTTGGGGGCTGGGGAAATAGCTCAGGAGGCAAGAGTGTTTGTTGCTCAAATGTGAGAAATCCAATCCCCAGCACGCACCTGAAAAAGCACTGGGCTGGGCATGGCTGTGCTCAACTGTCACCTCAGTGCTGTGTGACAGAAAGATGGCTGGGGTTTGCTGGCCTCCAGCCTTGCTCCAGGATCAGTGAGACCCCCTGTCTCAAGGGAGTAAGGGGAAGAGTAGCAAGGCAGGTGTATTAGTCACTTTTCTGTTGCTGTGATAAAGCACCATGACCAAGGAACTTATAAAAGGAAGAGTTTATTTGAGCTTACGATGGTTCCAGGGAATTAGAGTCCATTGTGGCGGGAGGCATGGCAGCTGGAGACTGGAGCAGGAAGCCGAGGGTCACATCTCGCCAAGAGCACAGGAAGCAGAGAGAGCAACTGTAGACCACGAGGCTTGTTAAAACTCACTAAACCTGCCCCCAGTGACACACTTCCTCCAGCACGGCCACACCCCCCAAGACCTCCAAAAACAGCGCCACCAACTGGAGACAAACGTCTGAATACCTAGAGCCTATGGGGGACACTCATTCAAACCACCACAGCAGGACAGCTGAATCCTCCTCCAAGCATGTGTGCTCTCACACACGCACACCATACACACACAAGTAACTCAAGTTCATTTTCTTTTCTTTTTTTTTTTTAATTTTATTTATTTCTGTATGTGTATGAATGTATTGTCTGCATGCAAGTCTGTGCACCCATGACGTGCAACGCCGCGGAGGTCAGAAGAGGGTGTCGGACTCCCCTGGAACTGGAGTTCTCCTGGAATTGGAGTTTCAGACGGCTCTCGGCCACCATGTGGGTGCTGGGGAATCGAACCTGGGTCCTCTGCAAGAGCGGTCGGCGCTCTTAACCACTAGGCCATCTCTCCAGCCCCTCATTTTATTTTCATGAATGAATCACTTCATTGAATCTTGTTAACACTAAGGATGGAACCCAGGGCTTTCAACACCTACGAGTTACATCCCAGCCCTTGAAAAACCTTGATATTTTTTTAAAAACAATATATAAATAATATATATATTATTTATATATTGTTTTTATATATAAGGTTATGTATAAGGTTATATATTTATATATATATATTTTTTTAAATATATATATAAATATATAACCTTAGCTTTGTTTTTTGCTAACAGAATAATAAAACCATTCCAAAAATCAGCACAGTAATATTAATATTAAAAGTCAAAGCTACTGAATAGAGCTGATGATTCCCTGCCAGCCCCTTGGCGGTGGGCTGCCTTTCTCTGAGCATGCCCCCTTGGCGGCGGGCTGCCTTTCTCTGAGCATGCCCCCTTGGCGGCGGGCTGCCTTTCTCTGAGCATGCCCCCTTGGGGCTTTGCTCTGGCACCCAGCTCCTTACACTGTGAGTGCTGACCCCAGATGGGGTGGCCTAATTGAATGTGGGGGGGGGTCACAAAGAACTTGGCAACAGTAAAAGGTTTCTGAATGTGCAGTGACCAAGAACTAATTCAAAATCAAACACTTCATGAATCCGAGGAGTTTCTGGCAGTGCTGGGCAGCCTACACTGTGTGACTTCGTTGTAGCCAGGTTCTGAACATACAACGAACACACTTGGCACACTACATACACTGTCATGCCACAAATAGTCAATGGACACTGCCAGACATGTCTTTGCTCAGATCTGAGAGCACTGTATGTCATGAACTACAGTGTTTTTACTGGACTAACAACATTCTCTGCTCTTTCAGGAATATTATGGTTCACTTAGAGAAAACAAAAACTCCTTCTGAGGTAGTGTCTCATGTGGCCTTGAGCCTGGTAAGCAGTTGAAGACTGAACTTCTGATCCTCCTGCCTCTGCTTGCCAAGCACTGGCCTTACAGGCGTGTGCCACCACAGCTGCTTTATGAGGTGCTAGGATCCAGCCCAGGGCATTGTGCATGCTAGGCAAGCGCTCTACAGCTCAGCTACCTATCCAGTCCCAACATTTAATTCTGTATTTTGAAAATAATTGAGAATACCCAGTTCATTAGTATGCAGTTTTGATTTAGCCTTTATTCATTTCTCTCTGTGTGTGTGTGTGTGTGTGTGTGTGTGTGTGTGTGAGACAGTGCATGTGTGAAGGTGAGAGGACAACATGCAGAAGTTCATTTTCTCCTTCCAACATGTGGGTCCCAGAGATTGAACTCAAGCCATCAGGTTTTGGTAACCATCTCACAGGCCTTGATTTTTCTTTAAAAAGTGGTCAAATTTTAATCCTAGCCCTTGGGAGGCAGAGGCAGGCAGATCTTTGTGAGTTCAAGGCCAGCCTGGTCTACAGAGAGAGTTCCAGGACAACTGGGACTAAAGGGAGACCCTGTCTCAAAAAGACCAAAACAAAAAACAAAACAAAAAGTGGTCAAATTGGGGCTGGAGAGATGGCTCAGAGGTTAAGAGCACTGACTGCTCTTGCAGAAGACCCAGGTTTGAATCCCAGCACTCATATGGTGGCTAAAAACCACCATAACTCCAGTTCTAGGAGATCTGACACCCTCTTTTGACCTCCTCAGGCATTGCATGACACAGGTGAACTTACACACATGTAGGCAACACACTTACATATATATATATATATATATATATAACATACATAATACATATGTGTATATATATATATATATTATGTATGTTGTAGCCTAGGAGTTGAAAGAAGTCAAAATACTCTCATCTTTCAAACTCAGATGACTCACATGTTTGTGCTTTAAGGATGTAAGTGACACACAACACTAGTGATATTTTTGCTTTTTCGGATTGCACTGTGAACCCTTAGTANACCTGGCCTGGAGCTCGCTCTGTAGACCAGGCTGGCCTTGAACTCACAGAGATGCACCTGCCTCTGCCTCCTGAGTGCTGGGATTAGGGCTGGGATTAAAGGCTGAAATTAAGCCAGGCGTGGTGACGCACGCCTTTAATCCTAGCATTTGGGATGCAGAGGCAGGCGGATCTTTGTGAGTTCAAGGCCAGCCTGGTCTACAGAGCGAATTCCAGGACATCTGGGGCTACAGTGAGACCCTGTCTCAAAAAGATAAAAAAACAAACAAACCAAAAACAAATAAAGGCTGAGATTAAAGGCATGCGCCACCATGCCTGGTCTAAGATGGTTCTTAGCCACCATGTGGGTGCTGGGAATTGTACCCAGGTCCTCTGCAAGAGCAGTCAATGCTCTTAACAATGAGCCATCTCTCCAGCCCCAACAAATAATTTTTTTTATTTTATTTACTTTTTATGTGTATGATTGTACTGTCTGCATGTAGGCTTGTGCATCTGTGTCGTGCAATGCCTCGGAGGTCAGAAGAGGGTGTCGGATCCCCCTGGAACTGGAGTTAAAGATGGTTCTCAGCCGCCATGTGGGTGCTAGGGATGGAACCCAGGTCCTCTGCAAGAGCAGTTGGTGCTCTTAACCGCTAGGCCATCTCTCCAGCCCCAACAAATAATTTTTAAGTGGTAAAATTGTATGCATGACAAATAATTGTTTTAAAGCAAGTCTATTTCTGATTTATTATCAGTAAATGTTTTGTTTTTATATCTGGCTTATACACCTATCTCTGCTCTGGGGCTGTTGAGATGGCTCAGCAAATACAGGCACTTGTTACCAAACCTGATGACCTAAATTAGATTCCTAGGACCCATATGGTGAAACGAGAGAATAGATTCTGCAGCCACATAACTTTTTGGGGGAGAGGAGTCATGACTAGAAATAGTTCAGGAAGCTCTGTTCTGGAACCAGTGTCCAAGCCCAGGTGACTCTGCCCCCTAGAGGACATGGCCAATGTTGGGAGCATCTGTGGTTGACACAGATGGAATGGGTCACCAAGAAATAGACTAGGTCAGAGACAGCAAACACCATCCTGCAGTGATGCTGCAGCACTGGGGCAGCCTCACCAGAGAACGCTGGGCAGTGTGAGGGTCTCCCTCAGTCACGTGCCCCTCCACTCCCTGGTGAGGGCCTCCCTCAGTCACGTGCCCCTCCACTCCCTGGTGAGGGCCTCCCTCAGTCACGTGCCCCTCCACTCCCGTGGCTTCATAATCCACTGCTTCACGGCTCTCACCTGTTCTTTCAGCCTGAGTGGGCAGTGTGTTGGCTCTTTGTCTAGCTCTGGGTCCCTTTCAGCTCTGGGCCTTTTCATGGAGTGTGTGCACTTGAGGACCCAATGGCTGGTGTCCTAGTACCTGGCGGAGAGAACAAGAAGACAAGATGTTGTGCAGGTTGGCTTTGAAATTCCACACCACTCCAGTCCTCATGGGCATGTACCAAGCAGCTCAGGGTAACCAGAGACACTTAGGATTGGTGATGGGGAGTCCCTGGTGGGGTGGGGGGACTTATCACAGTAGTCCAGGGATGGAGGGCACAGAGCAAGAGTAGAGGGGCAGACCAGGAACTTAACTTTTCTCTCTCTCTCTCTCTTTGGTCTTTTTGAGACAGGGTCTCTCTGCAGCCCCAGCTGGCCTTGAACTCAGTATGTAAACCAGGCTGGCCTTGAACGCACAGAGATCCACCTGCCCCTGCTTCCTGAGTGCTGGGATTAAAGGAGTGTGCTATTATGCCCAACTAGACAAATAACTTTAAAAATGTTTTTAAAATTCTAATTATCCATTCATTCATTTACTAAGGAGAGTGTGTGTGTGTGTGTGTGTGTGTGTGTGTGTGTGTGCTGCACATGTGTGGGTGTGGACATCCCATACCATAATATGGGAGAGTCGGGTTTCTCCTTCCACCATGTGAGTTCCAGGGATCTAATTCAGGTCATCAAGCTTTGTCGGCAAACACCATGTCACCAGCCCCGGACTGCTTCAGAGAGCTTCCCGGAAGTGTGGCCAATAGGGGACCTCGAAAGGTGGAGCAAGGAGGCCAGGAGCAGGGAGAACACAGTGGGGGCTTTCAAAGATCAGGTGGTGAGAGTTGAGGTGGGGAAGGTGGGGATGCTGGACAGGTGATGGAGGAAGGGTGATTGATGAAGGCTCTTTGACTTGTGGAGCTCCCCCCAATCACGAAGAGCAGCTCACAGGTACTGAGCTCCAAACAGGTGGCTGAAGATGTCAGCCTGGAAAGAACAAGGAAGGCTCTGCTGGAGGCAGAGAGCAGGACGCACAAGCCAACAGTAAAGGACTGTGGTTACAACCACGGGGAACCCAAGCCACAATCAGACATTGCCTGAGAAAGAAAAAGTAAGGCTGAGCAAGAGTCCTCCCCCCATCTCCATGTTCTTCACCCCCCACACACCCCCAGCCCCAGAGCAGAAGAATTCGAGGGATGGACTCTAGGCAGCAGGCTCAGACTGAAAGACTAGGGCACCCATCTTCTCCCAAGGAACCAACCGCAATGTCCAGCTTTCATTGAGACAGATCCAGGGCTTCTGACCTGCAGACCTGGAGGGATTAAGTTGTCATTTGAAACCAGGATGTGTATAATAATTTGTTACAATAGTTAGAAAGAACTAACAGAGAAACAAAACATATGCAAACAGTAAGCCCTCAGCTCTGGGTAGTCCGTTTTTGGTCCGTCTTTAATCGTTCTTTTTTTAATTCTTTCTTCATTTCTAAACTTTTCAATTTTTCTATGAAAATGCTGTTTATATTTGCTTTCTTTGTTTCATGGGGCTTTTTTTTTTTTTTTTGAGACAGAGTATTGCTGTGAAGCTCAGGTGAGCCTGGAATTCACTATGTAGCCCAGGGTAGCCTCAAACTCTCTACAATCTTCCTGAGGATGGAATGAACCCATTACACATTAGGGAAGGATTCTGCCATTGACCTACATCCTCAACCCTTCTTTTAACTTTTTATTCTGAGACAAAGTCTCACTAAATTTCTCAGGCTGGCTTTGAACTCACTCTGTAGCTCAGGCTGGCCCTGAAGCTTCAACCCTCCTTCTTCAGCTTCTCCCAAGCTGGGACCACAGGATTAGCGTGACCTTCCTGGCATGTCATATGGTGTGCTTAAGGAGGGATGGGGACCATCAAGTCATCTCTGTTACACAAAGACACCCATCTGACTACCAACCCTCACAACCTTTGCTGATGCTAATGACCTTCCCTGGGGTCCCACCTTAGTTCACAGTCATACTGGGGTTAGGGCTTCAACTCATGAATTTGTGGTGACCAAAACTTTCAGAATTTGGAGACTGGAGAGATGCTTGCCAGGAGTTAAGAGCAACACTGGCCTTGCAGAGGACTTGTTTGGTCCTGAGCACCTGCACCCAAAGGCTGGCAACTACATGTAGCTCCAGCTCCAAGGGTCTCCACAGGCTCCTGCACACACATGCGAGCACACAGACATAATCTAAACAACAGCAAATGGGGGCTGGAGAGAGAGCTCATGGGTGAAGAGCACTGACTACTCTTGCAGAGGATGAGGGCTCATTTCCCAGCACCCACATGGCGGCTAACAACCGTCTGTAATTCCAGCCCCAAGGGATCTGACACCCTCTTTTTTTTTTTTTTTTTTTTGGGTCTTTTTGAGACACGGTCTCCCTGTAGCCCTAGCTGGCCTAGTACTCCCTATGTAGACCAGACTAGCCTTGAACCTACAGTGATCCACTTGCCTCTGTCTCCTGAGTGCTGGAATTAAAGGTGTGCCACCACACTTGGCCCCTCACACCCTCTTCTGACTTCCTTGGGCATTGCATGACACTTACACATATGTGTAATACCCTCTTACACAGAAAATAAAATTAATAAAGTATTAAAAAATAAAAATAAGCAGGGCGTGGTGGCACACACCTTTATTTATTTATTTATTTTTACAAGTATCCATTGCAAATTTATTATGCATTAAGAAGCTTAACCTAAAAACCAACGGCATAGTAAAAAGATATGTTATCTCTGTTCATGGCAGAACAGGCTTCAAAATATATTTTCTTTTAAATGTATTCAGTCAGTACACAATCTTTTATAAAAGATGTATATTTTTTCTGTCAATACCTTCATTACATTTATAAATACAAGATTTACACAGCACCCCATCAAAAAGAAATTAAAACCCTTAAAAATATCTACATGTATTTCATACCTATAAACTCTCAAAGGAGTGCTTTGTTAAAGAGAGGCCCTAGTTAATGGTCCATTTACTGTGCAGCAAAATACATATAAATCTGTAAAGTTTTCTTTGTCCATAAAACATCTCAAAAATTAGCAAGACACTTATTGTGAAACTGAGCTTCACTAACCCTCATATTTTAGAAAGGAATTTGATGTGCATATTCCTATGAGATTCAAAAGTCAGATATACATTGACTGAAAACAAACACATACTACATTAACAATTAAGGCAGGAATATGATGGCTGAAGAAAACGAAGCAGGTCATGGGAGATGCAGGAAAGAGCAAATAGTAATTCACTGAGTGTGAACTCAGACAAACTCCACTGCTATCTGCAACTTGCATCCTGTCTCAGGAATGTTTACATTATTTTTAAAAATGTTCTAAGACATGTGCTCCAAATTCTTGGCTGCCACTGGAAAGCTTCATCGTTGTTTCGTTTTGTGATGGGATCCTATTAGTATGTTGCCAAGGCTGGCTTCAAACTTAAGATCCTCCTGCTTCAGCCTCTAAGTCAGTGGGTTACAAGCTTGATGTACTTTTTTCTTTTGTAAAACCACTTTGGATCCAAACAGGACAAAAAGTCTAAGAATATGAGCTGCTAGTTCTACATGGCTCAAATTTATTTGGTAAAGGTGATCACTGATCAATATAATGCTTATTTTAGACAAGCATAGGAAGTAGTGAAAATAAAAGGAGAACAAAACTAAGTTTTCATCTGACCTTTGGACAAAGTCAATAGATCCCTGATACCAAGTGACTCTTAAGAATGGCCACTCATCAACACCTATGGACTAAGTGGGAATAATTCACAGAAAGAAAAAGGATTCTTTACCTGAAATCTTGCCCAAAAGGCAGTAACATTACAGTCCTGACCTTCTACCAAAAAGGGTACAGAAAGACTGCTGTCAGTCCAATTCTGGTTATTAGAGGAAAGACATCCTTTCTACCACAGACAGAACTTTTTCTATTTGTTTCAAAGTCTGGACTCCAGATCACCTTGAGAGTTGCATATTATTCGTGGGGAAGCATTTTCAGTTGTAACCTTGTTCTAATGTACAAAGAAGAAAAAGAATGGAAGAAAATGAATAGGAAGAGGCCAAAGAGTGAGGGGCAGAGGCATGTGGGAAGGTACTTATTAAACTTGGCCCAATGGATGCTGCTAGCATCGCCCTGCAGCACCATGAAGTCCCTGTGTGGTGCAGCTTCCTCCACAGCTCACAGAGATGGTGTCTGTAGAATCTCCCTGGCTGCTGGGTTACAGTTCAGTGCACTGATTTCCAGGTTCTTCGAAGGAGAGCTCCCAGATGCTGCTGTCTTGCAGTAGTGGCTCAATGTCCTCATCACTGCCCTGTTCAGGGGTGTTACTTAGGCTGCCACTGATGCTGTTGCCATGTTTTTGAACTCCACTGGCTTTACGGTATTCGGGAATGAATAAGGCAACCAGAAAAGACATAAGTACTATACGTGCTCCAAATAAAAATGGCGGGCCTGGGACGAAAGCTCGCTGGAGGGGATCATCATCAGAATTTAATCCTGGACTCAACTCGCTCAATTCAACATGGAACATGTAGAATATGAAGCCATACAGCGCTGGTCCCAGGCCACTGCACAGTCCTCGGATTCCAGTTATGATCCCCTGGGCAGCCCCTTGCTGATCTGACTCTGCATTCTGAGAGACGAGAGCACTGACTGCTGGGAATGTAATACTAGACATGGAAGCCACAGTCCCTGCTGCCCACATCATCCATGGCTGAGATCCAAAACCATACCAGGCTAACTGGAGCATCTGGAAACCCAAGCCAAGGAGGACAGTATTCTTATTCCCCAGTGATCTCATCAAGATGCTAAGGAAGACAGTCTGAGCGACAATGGACAGAATTCCTACCATAGCTATGAATGCTGCAATTTTCACAGATCCAAAACCTATGACCTGCCTGAGATAGAGGAAAAAGCTTGAATACTGTCCAGCTTCAGGAAGGTATGAGAGAAACACTGATGCAGATGAGTAAGACAGTAGAATCTTTTCCAACTTTCATCAGTGACGCAAAAGGGTCTGCTTGTTTCCAGGAAATCTGAGCTCCTCAGGAAGCAGGTCTAATTTTCTCTGGAAGAGATTCTGGAACTGCCACGAAAATGAAGCAGATGTCCAGAAGAGCCACCACCGTGGCAACCAGCACAACAAGGCTGTCTCCATAAGCTGAAGAAAGGTATGCTCCGATGGCCGGGCTGCTGACCAGACTAGCTGCAAAGGTGGCTGAGACCTATTAAAGCCTGGAAGAGGTTGCTCTGGAATATGTTAATAACCCGTTCTATGGAACTTCTGAGCTGTCTATCTTCAGTCTGGCTTAGTTTTGAATGATATTCTTCCAAAAGGTTTAATGCTCTCTGGGTATCTTGCTTCCGGGCAGGCATTTTTCTCCAGAATCAGGAAGAGGGCACACACCTCAGCTCGTCGTCGACGTTCCGGCGGGTCTGTTCGGCCGAGGCCACCACCGGGGAAGCCGCAGAGCTCTTGTTCTTCAGGATTCCCTTGATGGGCCGGTGCGAGGCCGTCGAGGCTGCCATTGCCGGTCGCTCCGGCTGTTGGCTCAGGGTTGCTGTTGCGCAGGGTCCTAGGAGAAGGGCAGGGCGCTGCGGGGACCCTCCAAGCAGCCGCGGAGCCGCGCGGGGCTGAAGCAGCCGCACCTGAGGTCGCGGAAACCACCACCCGCGTCGCAGTCACGACACAAAGCCCGCGACACCACAGCCCAAGCCGCGCGGCGGGCGGCCTTCGCCGCCACCTCTGTAGCCCGCGGCCTGTGGAGGGAGGCCGGCTTAGTGGCACACACCTTTAATCCCAGCACTCGGGAGCCAGAGGCAGGGAGATTTTTCTGAGTTCAAGGCCAGCCTGGTCTACACAGCCAGCTCCAGGCCAGCTGGGACGACAGGGAGACCCTGTCTCAAAAAGACCAAAATAATAATAATAATAATAATAATAATAATAATAATAAAATAAAAAACAGTAAACAAACAAGCCTTCAGAGTTTGGGAAGGGAACAGGGCATTCTAGGGGAAGCTTCTCTGGCTCAGAGCAGAGGCACTGGATAGTGGGAGGATCCAGAAATTGGATCCAGGGCTCCTGGGACTCGCCAGCCCTTGTCCTCCCAAGACAAGCCCATTTGATTATCCTGTTACTCGCTGGTCACTTTGACTTCCTGTTTCCTCCTATAAGAAACTGAACTCTGACCCAGTAGGCGGGATCCTCTCTATGGTAGGAAGACAGGCTTCTCTCCACTCTTAGGTCCCTGTCTCCCCGCCCCAGATGCTGTGAGTCAGGAACTCAGGAGAGGAAAACACCAGCCAGTACCACTTACAGTTCTGAGTCCTTGGCCGTCCCAGGTCTAAGCCCGTGTCAGCCTTCCCTCCCACCTCCATGGATACATCGAGGCAGCTTTGTAGGCTCAAGGACAGGACTAACCACTAATCTTTACAGGTCACTTCGCCTGTACGGTGAGCCTTCCTTGAATCCCGGGGCATCCCGAGGTTAGCCCTGACTTCACTATCCCACTTAAGGCACACAGAGATTTTGCAACTTACCTAAAATGCGCAGCTAGAGGGTTGGAGATGGGATTTGAACCCAGGCCATCTCACTCTTGTTGTAGCATGAACCAACCACACGGGGCAAAGAATTCTAGCACATCTTCCCCAGGCTCTGCAGGACAGTCGGCCTCCAGGGCTGAGAGCCAGGGGTGGCTGGGCTGGGCTCCCCCTCCAGGGACAGGACGGCTGCCCCCAGAGGACCATTCTGGAAGGTGTGCATTCTGGGATGCTGTGTAATGCAGCCTCATTTCTACCCCGGGACTCACTGCCCACTCTGTGGGGAGGTGAGAAGCCGGGTTGCAGGAAGCAGGGAAATCTCTGCACATCCCAGGATCCCCGCGCCCAGCACGGATGCCACGCGCCCCCTAGCGGCAACCTCAGACCGTGAGAACAAAGAGGGTGCGTGTTTGCACCCCAAGGTGGTTTGCCCAATTTCTATCAGAAACAAGAAAAAGGGGCTGTTTTGTTATTGTCATAGTTCTAAAATACTTGGACAGAAGCGACTTAAGGAAGGAACGGTTCGTTTTTGCTCACAGTTCAAGGCTCAGAGGCGTTTCCCCACATCAATTAACCCAGCAATCAAGATAATCTTCCCCTCCCTCCAGCAGGCAGGCCCAGAAGTCCACCTCCCAGGGGACAGTTAACATTAACTGTCACAAACATTATTTGTGTTCTAACTTTTGAAATTTTTATATTATGTGTATGAGTGTTTTACCTACATGTATGTAAGGGGACCACATGGTGAGCTGTCTCCTTAGTCCTAAATTAAACTTATTTTAAGGCTGAGTTGATATAAAGAAAAATTTACCAAAATTATATGAGTTCAGCAAGATGTCTAAATACTTAAAGCTGGCATGGTGCTGTGTGTCTGTAACCCTAGTGCTGAAAGGCAGAGACAGATCCCTGGGGCTCTCTGTCCATCTGGTCCAGACCAAGTTCAGTGAGAAACCCTGGGTCAAAAAACAAGATAGAGAGCAATAAAAGAAGACACCCAGCACTGACCTCCACAACACTGATCTCTGGCCTCTACATCCTCCTGCCGCAGCTTCCATGTGCTGAGGTTACAGGCATGAGCCTCATGCTGGTCTCCTTCTACTGCTCCATACCACTACCACCCTGACAACCATGGACGCCTCCGTCACTGTGGAGGAGATTGCACTCTTCAGAATTTCATGTGACTAGAAGCACACAGTGTGCTCTCACCTGGTCTGGCTTCTTTCACTTAGCGTCATTTTGAGATTCATCCATTTTTTTCTACATGATATTAACAGTTCTTTCCCTCTGATAGCTGAGGAGGACTGCGCTGTGAGATCACCACCCATTCACCTGTCAACAGGACCTATTTTTCCTTTAGCTGTTACTGCTTGGATCTAGTTTGTTTTCTGTTGCTGTGATAAACATCATGACCAAAGGCAACTTGGGGAGGACAGGGTTTATTTCAGGCCATCATTGAGGGAAGTCAGGGCAGGAACCCAAGGCAGGAACGTAAGGCAGCAACTGAAGAAGAGACATGGAGGAACACCGCTTACTGGCTTGCTTCCCCTGGCTGCTCAGTTACCTTTCTTTTTTCTTTTCCTTTTTTCCTTTCCTTTCCTTTCCCTTCCCTTCCCTTCCCTTCCCTTCCCTTCCCTTCCCTTCCCTTCCCTTCCCTTCCCTTCCCTTCCCTTCCCTTCCCTTCCCTTCCCTTCCCTCCCCTCCCCTCCCCTCCCCTCCCCTCC
>VZQC01014537.1:2156085-2300606 GCA_009823505.1 Rhizomys pruinosus
CTAGCGGTTAAGAGCACCGACTGCTCTTGCAGAGGACCCGGATTCGATCCCCAGCACCCACATGGTGGCTAAGAACCATCTGTAAGTCCAATTCCAGGAGAACTCCAGTTCCAGGGGAATCCGAGACCCTCTTCTGACCTCCGCAGCATTGCACGACACGGGTGCACAGACCTACATGCAGACAGTACATTCATACACATACAAAAATAAATAAATAAATAAATAAATAAATAAATAAATAAATAAATAAATGTCTTCTCAGTTACCAATGTCTCTTTGCAGCATTGTCATACAGTGTTAGCAATTTTATTCTTCCCAAGCTACCCTGTCAAATGATCATACAGAGGATATTCAACAGCATCTTCATTCTGATTACATAAAATATGCATTCTTTTAAAATTTTTTAAAATTTTTATTTATTTTTGTATGTGTATGAATGTACTGTCTTCATGTAGGTTTGCGCACTGGTGTCGTGCAATGCTGTGGAGGTCAGAAGAGGGTCTCAGATTCCCCTGGAACTGGAGTTCTCCTGGAAATGGAGTTACAAATGGTTCTTAGCCGCCATGTGGGTGCTGGGGATCAAACCCGGGTCCTCTGCAAGAGCAGTCGGTGCTCTTAACCGCTTAGGCAATCTCTCCAGCCCCCAAATATGCATTCTTTACAGGCTTCTAAGCCATTTAAACTTGAACTTCATATACTTTGCTTCTTCAAAAAACAGAGCCTGTGGGGCGTGGTGACGCATGCCTTTAATCCTAGCACTTGGGAGGCAGAGGCAGGTGAATCTCTGTGAGTTCAAGGCCAGCCTGGTCTACGGAGTGAGTTCCAGGCCAGCTGGGGCTACAGGGAGACCCTGTCTCAAAAAGACCAAAAAAACAAAAACATGGGGCTGGAGAGATAGCTCAGCAGTTGAGTGCCAACTGCTCTTGCAGAGGAACCGGGTTCGATTCCCAGCACCCACATGGTGGCTAAGAACTGTCTTTCACTCCAGTTCCAGGGGAATCAAATGCCCTCTTCTGACCTCTGTGGCATTGCACGACATGGGTGCACCAACCTACATGCAGACAGTACACTCATACACATAAAAAATAATAAAATTGGGCTGGAGAGATGGCCTAGAAGTTAAGAGCACTGGCCGCTCTTGCAGAGGACCCGGGTTCGATCCCCAGCACCCACATGGCGGCTGAGAACCGTCTGAAACTCCAATTCCAGGAGAACTCCAGTTCCAGGGGAATCCGACACCCTCCTCTGACCCCCGCAGCATTGCACGGCACGGGTGCACTATCCTACATGCAGACAGTACATTCATACACATAAATAAATAAAAATAAAATAAAATAAAATAATAAAGTTTCAAAAATAGTAAAATTAAAAAATAATAAATATTTAAAAAAACAAAAACAAACAAACAAAACAGAGCCTGATTCATGTAGAAATGCTGGATCCAATGTCTTATAAGCTCACACCATTTGTCCCACCATCAAACTGCCCTAAACTTTAAAGCTCCAAGATGAACTGTATATCTTTATCCAGCATCCTAAATTACTTGAACAACCAAAATTAAAAGGCTGAAAGAGTCCCACCAGGTAATTTCTTAATTTGCAGCCTGCACTGATCTCAGTGTGATGTGTGTGTGCCAGCTTCTGCCTTTTTCTCTGAGTCATTTTATCTCTTATTTATTTATTTATTTATTTATTTATTTATTTATTTTTGTCTTTTTCGAGACAGGGTCTCCCTGTAGCCCCAGCTGTCCTGGAACTCACTCTGTAGACCAGGCTGGCCTTGAAGTCACAAAGATCCACCTGCCTCTGCCTCCCGAGTGCTAGGATTAAAGGCGTGCACCACCAGGCCCGGGTTATTTATTTATTTATTATTGGTCTTTTTGAGACAGGGTCTCCCTTTAGTCCCAGCTGGCCTGGAGCTCACTATGTCGACCAGGCTGGTTTGGAACTCACAGAGATCTGCCTGCCTCTTCCTCCTGAGTGTTGGGATTAACGGCATTCGTCACCACTCCTGGTTCTCTTATGTTTGTTTATGAAAATTATTGTCATGCATCCCAAACATTTCATATTGTCTTCTTTTTCTTTTGGTCTTTTTGAGACAGGGTCTCCCTGTAGTCCCAGCAGTCCTGGAATTTGCTCTGTAGACCTGGCTGGCCTTAAACTCAAAGATCCGCCTGCCTCATATTGTCTTCTTTAGCTAATGATTTATCCTGAAAACTTCTGCTCCAAATACTCTATAAGCATGGAATTCACAATGCATAGCTCATGAATGTTGTATGTGCACAAATGTGACACAGAATGAATTTCAAAATGGCAACACTATTTAGCTTTTTCTGTTTGATTTCCACTGACACTTTCTGATAGTCAAAACTTCTTAAAGTTCCTCACGCATCTATGGCATCTCGCAGTTCTACTTTTGTTAAACCAGAAATACATGTTTTCCTCATCATACAGGAAAATGCTATATGCCTCTCAGTCCAAGTCACACTCACTTCCTCTTTTGAAATTGGTTGGTTTGGTCATTTTCTGCATGGGTCTGCATTTCCAACCGTCTGAGTTTGTTAGAACTCTCACTGCTTTAAACTGCTCAAACATGGAATTAAGATGAACCCTTTGCTCCAAAGGTGCCAGAAATGATCCTTAGGCCAATTAGAATATGGAGAAGCATATCCCTTATTGGAACTTCTGTCTTTGAAGTAACCTAGCCATGGAACATTTAGTTGTCACAATCACCTCTGCCAAACCTCAATGTTCACATTTCCCTTCTTAAGTATGTTCCTTGCTTTTTTACCCTAATACTATTAAGGATTACTTATATTAATTTATGCAATAGTTGTATAAAAAGCGGTTTCATTAGATAAAATATTTTTGTTTTGTTTTTTGCTTTTTTTGTTGTTTGATATCTTTGAAACAGGGTCTCCCTTTAGTTCCAGCTGGCCTGGAGCTCGCCCTATAGACCAGGCTGGCCTTGAACTCAAAGAGATCTGCCTGCCTCAGCTTCCCAAGTGCTGGGATTAAAGCCATGAGCCACCACACCCAGATAGATAAATTACTTAAAGAAAATGATAGTCACACATAATGATAGCCAAACTTTTAACATCCAAATATGCTCAGAAATCAGAACTATATGAAAAAATGTTGCTCCTAATATCAAAACTTGACTTCTGATAAGTAGCAGAACTGATCGTTCTGTGTTGTTTGCTGAATTCACCCAAACATAAATTATCAGTCTTCCTGTTATCTTCTAAACCTCTAAACCACAGAGCACTATTCTCATTGTACTTTGTACCATTTGCTATGTTCTGTAATTTACTATGTTATGACATTCATACTACTAGTCTGAGACTCGTATTTTTCTTTTTTGAAATGATTATTTTTCTCATATATCAAAGTGAATATTGAAAATATATAGCTCGGGCTGGAGAGATGGCCTAGCGGTTAAGAGCGCCGACCGCTCTTACAGAGGACCCGGGTTTGATCCCCAGCACCCACATGGCGGCCGAGAACCGTCTGAAACTCCAATTCTAGGAGAACTCCAGTTCCAGGGGAATCCGATACCCTCTTCTGACCTCCGCAGCATTGCACGACACGGGTGCACACACTTGCATGCAGACAGTACATTCATACACATACAGAAATAAATAAATAAAAAAAAAGAAAATATATAGCTCAATGTTCTTTCCACAGAAGGGTGAAAGTCTTTTAGAAAAAAAAATTTTTTTGGTCTTCCTTTAGCTTCAGCTGGCCTGGAACTCACCATGTAGACAAGGCTAGCCTTAACTCACAGAGATTCACCTGTCTCTGCCACCCAAGAGCTGGAACTAAAGGCACGCACTCACTGTACCCAGCAGAAAAAAAAATTTTTTAATTGACAGTCTTATGTATTTTATTTTATTTTTTTAGTCTTAGGTATTTTAAAAAGTATTTACTTTTATTACTTTAATTTTTTAAATTTATTATTTTTTATGTGTATGAGTGTACTGTCTGCATGTAGGTTGGTGCACCTGTGTCATGCAATACTGAAGAGGTCAGAAGAGAGTGTCGGATTCCTCTGGAACTGGAGTTAAAGACGGTTCTTGGCTGCCATGTGGGTGCTGGGAATCGAACCCGGGTCCTCTGCAAGAGCAGTCGGTGCTCTTAACCACTGAGCCATCTCTCCAACCCCATTACTTTTATTTTATGTGTATGAGTGCATTGCTTGCACGTGTGTAAGTACACCCATATCATGCTATGCCTGTGGAGTTCAGAAGAGGACATGAGATCCCCTGGAACTGGAGTTACAGTTGTTAGCTACCATGTGAGTGCTGGGAATTGAATCCTGAGTCTCTGCAAGAGCAGTCAATGCTCTTAACCACCGAGCCATCTCTTTAACCTTCTCATCTATTTGTGGGTGTGTGTGCAATGTGAAGGCCAGAGGGGGCATCAGATATCCTCCATCTACACTCTCAGCCTATTACTTTGGGGCAGGTTGGTATGCGGGTGCTGGGATCTGAACTCCAGTCTTCATGACTGCACAGGAAGCACCGTTTAACAGAGCCATCTCTCCAGCCCCAGTTCTGATCCTTCTTCATCTGTCTTCTGGGGGTTGGGATGACAGGCATGTACCACCAAGTCTGGTTTGCGTGTTGCTGAGGATGGAACCCAGGGCTTTACGCATGCTGGGCAAGCTAAGATCAGGAAGTCAAAGTCATTCCTCCTTACATGTTGAGTTCAAAGCTAGCTTGGGCCTTGAGACCTGTCTCAAAAGCAAATAGATAAGTGGTTGGAGAGATGGCGTAGTGGTTAGAGCACTACCTGCTCTTGTAGAGGACCTGGGTTCTATTCCCAACACTCACATGGCAGCTAACAACTGGCCATAACTCCAGTTCCAGAGGATCTTATACCTTCTTCTGACAACACTTACATACATATAGGCAGTACACTCATATACATAAAAAAAAAAAAAAAAAAAAAGGATAGGGCCTGGAGAGATGGCCTAGCAGTTAAGAGCACCGACTGCTCTTGCAGAGGACCTGGGTTCGATGCCCAGCACCCACATGGTGGCTGAGAACCTCTTTAACTCCAGTTCCAGGGGAATACAACACCCTCTTCTGACCTCTGTGGCACTGCCCACAGGTGCACAAACCTATATGCAGACAGTACATTCATACACATAAAAAATAAATAAAATTTTAAAAAAGAATAGATAAATAGTTCCTGGGTTTGATGGTCCCAGTACTCTAGTAGCTGAGGCAGGGGGATCACAAGCTCAAGGCCAGGTTGGGATATAGCTTAGTACAGTGTTTGTGACATCCTGGACTCAATTCAGTACCACAAATAAAGTAAAAAATAAAAAAGACACAAATTTTAAAAATGTAGGGGTTAGAGAAATGGCTTAGTGTTTAAGAACACTGGTGGCGTTAGCAGAGGACCTGGGTTCAGTTCCCAGTGAACCGTCTATCTGTTAACTCCAGTTCTGGGGGGATCCCATTCCATACCCTCTTCTGACCTCTGTGGGCACCAGGCATGCAGGTGGTGCACTTAAATACATATATATAGGCAAGGGGCTGGAGAGATGGCCTAGTGGTTAAGAGCGCCAACTGCTCTTGCAGAGGACCCGGGTTCGATCCCCAGCACCCACATGGCGGCTGAGAACCATCTGTAACTCCAATTCCAGGAGAACTCCAGTTCCAGGGGAATCCGACACCCTCTTCTGACCTCCACAGCATTGCACGACACGGGTGCACAAACCTACATGCAGACAGTACATTCATACACATAAAAAATAAATAAAATAAAAAAAATACATATAGGCAAAAGACATACAAATAAATTGATAAAAAAATTAAAAATAAATACAAAGTTCCCAAGCATAGTGGGTCATACCTGTGTTCCTAGCACTCCAGAGGCCAGGTCAGAAAAATTTGAAGTTCAAAGTTAACTTGGGCTACATAATGAGTTCCAGGGTATCCCCTGAATGCATACTGAAACCTTGTCTCAACAAAATATGAGGACACGGATCTAGGTCCGTCAGTAGAGTGCTTGCCTAGCATTCGTGAGGCTCTGGGTTCAGTCCCTATCACCACACAAACCAGGCTTGGTGTCACATGCCTCTAACAGTACCTGGGAGGTGGAGGCAGGAAGGTCAGATGTTCAAGGTCATCTTCAGATATTTAGTGAGTGTGAAGCCAGCAGAAGCAAAGCAAGGAAAGAATTATGCACCATTTCCTGTGCCGTGCTAACAGCACCGCATCCTTCACCTAGAGATGTTTGCTTCATGCCTCCTCGAGTAATCAACTATGTCATCTAGGTTTGTTATCCACACACAGGGATGTCCAGTAGCTACCAAGGCTTTTCTCGGAATGTGTCCCTGTGGTTAAATAACCCAGGATTAAAAGAGCCCATGATATAGTCTGGACACTCATTTGATCAACTTGATTGAACATACAAGCCCCCCCCCTCCCCGCTGGATGGTGGGGCTGTGGGGGTTTGGGCACAACAGCCTGCAAATTGGTTTTACATGAAGGATGCTTGTACTCATAAATTAATCACTTATTGCTAAAAAAATGAAAAAAAAACAGAGAAAAAAATAAAAATAAAATAAAAATTAATGAAATGTAAAAAAAAAAAAAGAGAGAGCCAGTTCTCTCCTTCTACCCTAGGTCCCAGGGATCAAACTCAGGTTATCAGTCTCAACGGTAAGTGCCTTTATCTAATAAGCTATTTCACCAGTCCCAGTGTTGATAATTTTGAACCTTGGCTATGGCTACACAGGTCACGAAATACAGCAAGACTCCACCAGTATCTGATTGGAATGGGGAGTGAAGGGTTCCATCAAGTACTCCCCAAATCAGACAGAAGTTACCACATGGCAACAGAAGGGCACCAATCAAACTGTATACCACCTACAGTATGAGCTCATCTTTCTTTAATGGGAAATATATGCTAAGTCCCTGTGCCTCTAAAATCTTTATCCACTATGAAAATAGCCAGAGGCCCTTAGAAGACTTGGAATGAACTTGCCACCTGACTCAGCCATACCACTCCTGAGCATGTACCCCCAAGACTCACCCCACTGCAGAGATACATGCATGGACATGTTTATTTCAGCTCTCTTCACAATAGCAAGGAGCTGGAACCAACCCAAATGCCCCTCAACTGATGAGTGGATAGAGAAAATGTGGTACATCTACACAATGGAGTTCTATGCAGCAGTAAAGAAAGACGACATCATGAGCTTTGCAGGAAAATGGCTGGAGCTAGAGGACATCATGCTGAGTGAAGTAACACAGTCCCAGAAAAACAAACGACGAATGGTATCCCTCATCTGTGGATGCTAGTGCCAATTACCCAGTTGTAAGTATTTCTTGTGTAGGGCCCCCTGAGCTTTTGTACAAAGCAGTTGGACATAATGCATTTTGGAAACAACAACAAGCACTCTTCAGAATTTCATGTGACTAGAAGCACACAGTGTGCTCTCACCTGGTCTGGCTTTTTCACTTAGCGTCATTTTGAGATTTCATTCCATTTTTTTCTACTGATATTAACAGTTCTTTCCCTCTGATAGCTGAGGAGGACTGCGCTGTGAGATCACCACCCATTCACCTGTCAACAGGACCTATTTTTCCTTTAGCTGTTACTTGCCTGGTCTAGTTTGTTTCTGTTGATGTGATAAACATATGACCAAAGGCAACTTGGGGAGGCCAGGGTTTTTAGCCTATTGTTTTTTTATGGGTTGGCCTTGGGGGTGCGGGAGGAAAAAAACCCAAAAATGAAAGGAAAAAAAAAAAAACGATGAGGAAAGGGAGAACAACTGAAGAGTGCGTACCGAGGAGAACACGTTGACGGCTTGCTGCGGCCCACCACCTGCTGATAAGTGCAAGGGCTATGTGTCGTCTCTGGGAATGTGATCTTTAAGTTGAAGGCATGCACTGAAATCATAACGTAAACTAACGTTACACATTACTTCAAATCCTTATATTTTTACCTTCCAAACTTCCCTTCCTTCACATTTCCCTTCCTCCCTTCTACCTCCCTCCCTCCCTCTCTCACTCCTCTCCCTCTATTCTCCTTTCTTTTCTTCTTTCTTTTCTTTCTTTTTTTTTTTTTTTGGTCTTTTTGAGCCCAGAGGTTCTCCTGTAGCCTCAGCTGTCTTGTAACTCACGCAGGAGACCAGGCTGGCCTTGAACTCAACAGAAATCCAACCTGTCTCTACCTTCCCGCAGTGCTGGATTATAAAGTGTAGTCAGTCCACCCGCTGATCTTTACAAATATTTTAAATAAATAATTTTTATGTATTCTTTTTAAATTTTTTATGTGTATGAGTGTATTGCTTGCAAACATATAAGTGTACCTGTGTTGGAGGTCAGAAGAGGGCATTGGGTTCCCTAGAATTGGAGTTAAGGGCAGTTGTTCACTACCCATGTGGGTGCTGGGAATCAAGCCTGAGTCCTTTGCAAGAGCAGCCAGTACTCTTAACCAACAAATCATCCCAAGTCAGTTCTTGCAATAAAAGGGTTAAAATCTTTTAGAATTTTTTTTTTTTTAGTCTTTTTGAGACAGGATCTCCCTGTAGCCTGCCTGGCCTGGAACTCACTCTTAGACACAGGCTGGCCTTGAACTCACAGAGATCCACCTGCCTCTGCCCCAAGTGCTGGGGATAACAGGTGTGGCACCCCCACACCTGCTGGAATTTTATTTTATTTTATTTTTTGTATTTCAAGTGTTATTGGGATCTGTGTGGCTGTCACGGGGTCTTACTTCTTCCCCTTTACATTTTCTTCATTTCCACTTCTTGAATCGATTTCATTTTCACAAGATTTCAAGTACCATGTGGTGGTGCATGCCTTTAATCCCAGCACTCAGGAGACAGATCTCTGTGATTTCAAGGCCAGCCTGGTCTACAGAGCAAACTCTAGGCCATATGGGGCTATAGGGAGACCCTGTGTCAAACACACACACACACACACACACACACACACACACACAAAGATTTCAAGTGCATTAATTAAAAGTCTTCTCAGGGCTGAGAGATAGCCTAGCGGTTAAGAGCACCGGACTGCTCTTGCAGAGGTCCGCGGTATCGATCCCCAGCAACCACATGGCAAGAACCATCTGATATAAGAACTCCAATTCCAGGAGACTCCAGTTCAGGTGGAATCCGAGCACCCTCTTCTGCCCTTCCGCAGCATTGCACGGACACGGCGCTGCACAGACCTACATGCCGACAGTACATTCATACCACATACAAAATAAATAAATAAATAAATAACTAACATAAAAAATAAATAAAAAAATGTCTTCTCAAGTTACAATGTCTCTTTGCAGCATTGTCATACCGTGTTAGCAATTTTATTCTTCCCCAAGCTACCCGTGTCAAATGATCATACAGAGGATACTTCAACAGATCTTCATTTTTTTTTTTTTTGAGATACATAAAATATGCATTCTTTAAAATTTTTAAAATTTATTATTTTTTTGGTATGTGTCATGAAGTTACTGTCCTTCATGTAGGTTTGCGCACTGGTGTCGTGCAATGTGTGGAGGGTCAAGTAAGGGGTTCAGATTCTCCTGAACTGCGAGTTCTCTGGAAATGGAGTTACAAATGGTTCTTAGCCGCCATGTGGGTGGCTGGGATCAAAACCCGGGTCCTCTGCAAGAGCCGTCGGTGTCTCTTAACAGCTTATCATCTCTCCAGCCCCCAAATATGCATTCTTTACAGGGCTTCTAAGCCATTTAAACTTGAACTTCATTATACTTTGCTTTTCAAAAACAAAGAGCCTGTGGGGGCGTGCGTTGCGCCATGCCTTTAATCCTAGCACTTTGGGAGGCACGAGGCAGTGGAATCTCTGTGGTCACGGCCATGCCTGGTCTACGGTGAAGTGAGTTCCAGGCCCAGCTGGGCTACGGGAGACCCTCTCAAACAAAGACCAAAAAAACAACACATGGGGCTGGAGAGATGAGCTCAGTTAAGTGCCAACTGTCTTGCAGAGGAACGGTTCGATTCCCAGCACCCACATGGTGGCCTAAGACCTGAGCTTTCCACTCAGTTTCAGGGGATCAAATGCCCTCTTCTGTACTCTGTGGCATTGCACGACTGGGTGCCCCAACCTACATCGAGACCTATCACTCATCACATAAAAAATCATTAAAATTGGGCTCTGAGAGGAGATGCCTTAGAAGTTAACGAGCACTGGCCGCCTTGCGAGCTGACCCGGTCGATCAAGCCACCTCCCATGGCGGGTGCGACCGTCTGGAAACCCAATTCAGGAGAACTACCAGTTCCAGGGGACCGACACCCTCCTGTGACCCCCTCGCATACGGCACGCACATCTACATGCAGAATAATTCACACTAATAGAAATAACAACAATATTTAACACTATACAAAAAATAGAAAGAACTAAACTAAATAAAATAATAAATTCAACAAGAGTAAATAAAAAATAATATTTAAAAAAAACAAAACAACAAACAAAACAAAACAGAGCCTGATCATGTAGAAATGGCTGGATCCAAGGCTTATAAGCTCACACCATTGTCCCACCATCAAAACTGCCCTAAACTGTAAAGCTCCAAGATGACTGTATATCTTTATCCAGCATCCTAAATTACTTGAACAACCAAAATTTAAAAGGCTGAAAGAGTCCCACAGAGTAATTTCTTAATTTGCAGCCTGCACTGATCTCAGTGTGTGATGTGTGTGCCAGCTTCGCCTTTTTCTCTGATCATGTTATCTCTTATTTATTTTATTTATTTATTTATTATTATTTATTTTGTCCTTTTCGAGAAGGGTCTCCCTGTATCCCCAGCTGTCCTGGAACTCACTCTGTAGACCAGGCTGGCCTTGAAGTCACAAAGATCCCACCTGGCCTCTGCCTCCGAGTGATAGGATTAAAGGCGTTGCACCACCAGGCCCGGGTATTTATTTATTTATTATTGGTCTTTTGAGACACGGGGTCTCCCTTAGTCCCAGCTGGCCTGAGACTCACTATGTCGACAGGCTGGTTGGTAACTCACAGAGATCTGCCTCTTCCTCCTGAGTGTTGGGATTAACGCATTCGTCACCACTCCTGGTTCTCTTATGTTTTGTTTATGAAAATTATTGTCAGCATCCCAACATTTCACTATGTTCTTTTTTTCTTTTTCTTTTTGAAGGGGTCTCCCTGTAGTCCCAGGCCGTCCTGGCATTTGCTCTGTAGACCTGGCTGGCTTAAACCAACAGATCCGCCTGCCTCATATTGTCTTCTTTAGCTAATGATTTATCCTGAAAACTTCTGCTCCAAATACTCTATAAGCATGGAATTCACAATGCATAGCTCATGAATGTTGTATGTGCACAAATGTGACACAGAATGAATTTCAAAATGGCAACACTATTTAGCTTTTTCTGTTTGATTTCCACTGACACTTTCTGATAGTCAAAACTTCTTAAAGTTCCTCACGCATCTATGGCATCTCGCAGTTCTACTTTTGTTAAACCAGAAATACATGTTTTCCTCATCATACAGGAAAATGCTATATGCCTCTCAGTCCAAGTCACACTCACTTCCTCTTTTGAAATTGGTTGGTTTGGTCATTTTCTGCATGGGTCTGCATTTCCAACCGTCTGAGTTTGTTAGAACTCTCACTGCTTTAAACTGCTCAAACATGGAATTAAGATGAACCCTTTGCTCCAAAGGTGCCAGAAATGATCCTTAGGCCAATTAGAATATGGAGAAGCATATCCCTTATTGGAACTTCTGTCTTTGAAGTAACCTAGCCATGGAACATTTAGTTGTCACAATCACCTCTGCCAAACCTCAATGTTCACATTTCCCTTCTTAAGTATGTTCCTTGCTTTTTTACCCTAATACTATTAAGGATTACTTATATTAATTTATGCAATAGTTGTATAAAAAGCGGTTTCATAATAAAATATATAAAATATTTTTTGTTTTTTTTTTTGCTTTTTTTGTGTTTGATATCTTTGAAACAGGGTATCCCTTTAGTCCAGCTGCCTGGAGCTCGCCCTAGAGACCAGCTGGCCTTGAACTCAAAGAGATCTGCCTGCCTCAGCTTCCCAAGTGCTGGGATTAAAGCCATGAGCCACCACACCCAGATAGATAAATTACTTAAAGAAAATGATAGTCACACATAATGATAGCCAAACTTTTAACATCCAAATATGCTCAGAAATCAGAACTATATGAAAAAATGTTGCTCCTAATATCAAAACTTGACTTCTGATAAGTAGCAGAACTGATCGTTCTGTGTTGTTTGCTGAATTCACCCAAACATAAATTATCAGTCTTCCTGTTATCTTCTAAACCTCTAAACCACAGAGCACTATTCTCATTGTACTTTGTACCATTTGCTATGTTCTGTAATTTACTATGTTATGACATTCATACTACTAGTCTGAGATCTTATTTTTCTTTTTTGAAATGATTATTTTTTTCATATATCAAATTTAATAGTTAATTTAAATTATTTAGCTCGGGCTGGAGAGATGGCCTAGCGGTTAAGAGCGCCCGACCGCTCTTACAGAGGACCCGGGTTTGATCCCCAGCACACCACATGGCGGCCGAGAACCGTCCTGAAACTCCAATTCTAGGAGAACTCCAGTTCCAGGGGAATCCGATACCCTCTTTGACCTCCCAGCATTGCACGACACGGGGTGCACACACTTGCATGCAGGACAGTACATTCATTACACATACAGAAATATAAATAAATAAAAAAAAGAAAATATATAGCTCAATGTTCTTTCCACAGAAGGGTGAAAGTCTTTTAGAAAAAAAAAAATTTTTTTGGCGTGTCTTTTAGCTTCAGCTGGCCTGGAACTCACCATTGTAGACAAGGCTGCCTTACTACAGAGATTCACCTTGCTTCTGCCCCATCCCCAAGAGCTGGAACTAAAGGCACGCACTCACTGTACCCAGCAGAAAAAAAAAATTTTTTAATTGACAGTCTTATGTATTTTCTTTTATTTTTTTAGTCTTAGGTATTTTAAAAAGTATTTACTTTTTATTAACTTTATTTTTTAAATTTATTATTTTTTATGTGTATGAGTGTACTGTCTGCATGTAGGTTGGTGCACCTTGTCATGCCTACGAGAGGTCAGAAGAGAGTGTCGGATTCCTTGGAACTGAGTTAAAGACGGTTCTTGGCTGCCATGTGGGTGCTGGGAATCGAAACCCGGTCCTCTGCAAGAGCAGTCGGTGCTTTAACCACTGAGCCATCTCTCCAACCCCATACTTTTATTTTATGTGTATGAGTGCATTGCTTGCACTAGTGTAAGTACACCCATATCATGCTATGCCTGTGGAGTTCAGAAGAGGACATGAGATCCCCTGGAACTGGAGTATAGTTTAAGTTGTACTACCATGTGAGTGCTGGGAATTGCATCATGAGTCTCTGCAAGAGCAAGTCAATGCTCTTAAACCACCGAGCCATCTCTTTAACCTTCTCATCTATTTGTGGGTGTGTGTGCAATGTGAAGGCCAAGAGGGGGCATCTAAGATATCCTCCATCTACACTCTCAGCCCTATTACTTTGGGGCAGGTTGGTATAGCGGGTGCTGGGATTGAAACCCTCCATTTCATGACTGCACCACAGGAAGCACGTTTAACAGAGCATCTCTCCAGCCCCACGTTTCTGATCCTTTCTTCATCTGTCATTCTGGGGGTTGGGATGACAGGCATGTACCACCAAGTCTGGTTTGCGTGTTGCTGAGGATGGAACCCAGGGCTTTACGCATGCTGGGCAAGCTAAGATCAGGAAGTCAAAGTCATTCCTCCTTACATGTTGAGTTCAAAGCTAGCTTGGGCCTTGAGACCTGTCTCAAAAGCCAATAAGAGTAAGGGTTGGTGGAGAGATGGCCGTATAGTGGTTAGAGCACTACCTGCTCTTGTAGAGGGACCGGGTTTATTTCCCAACACTCACATGGCAGCTAACAACTGGCCAAAACTCCAGTTCCAGAGGCTCTTACACCCTCTTCTGACAACACTTACATTACAATATAGGCAGTACAGTCATATACATAAAAAAAAAAAAAAAAAAAGGATAGGCACTGGAGAGATGGCCTAGCAGTTAAGAGCACCGACTGTCTTGCAGAGGACCGTGGGTTCGATGCCCAGCACCCCACATGGTGGCTGAGAACCTCTTTAACTCCAGTTCCAGGGGAATACAACACCCTCTTCTGACCCCTCTGTGGCACTGCCCACAGGTGCACAAACCTATATGCAGACAGTACATTCATACAACACATAAAAAATAAATAAAATTTTAAAAAAAGAATGATAAATAGTTCCTGGGTTTGATGGTCCCGATACTCTAGCGTTGGGCAGGGGATCACAAGTCTACAGCTGCAGCAGGGGTGGGGGTGTATGGGCTTGGGGGGTGGGGGGTGGTTTGTTGTTGCTTAGTACAGTGTTTGTGACATCCTGGACTCAATTCAGTACCACAAATAAAGTAAAAAAATAAAAAAGACACAAATTTTAAAAAATGTAGGGGTTAGAGAAATGGCTTAGTGTTTAAGAACACTGGTGGCGTTACAGCAGGACCTGGGTTCTGTTCCCAGTGAACACGCGCTATCTGTTAACTTCCAGGGGGGATCCCATTCCAACCCTCTTCTGACCTCTGTGGGCCACAGGCATGTCAGTTTGTGGACACTTAAAATAAATATAGGCAAGGGTGGAGAGATGGCCTAGTGGTTAAGAGCGCCAACTTGCTTGCAGAGGACCCGGGTTCGATCCCCAGCACCCACATGGCGGCTGCGAACCATCTGTAACTCCAATTCCAGGAGAAACTCCAGTTCCAGGGAATCCGCACACCCTCTTCTGACCTCCACAGCATTGCACGACAGGGTGCACCAAAACTACATGCAGACAGTACATTCATACACATAAAAAATAATAATAAAAAAAATAACATATAGCAAAAGACATACAAATAAATTGATAAAAATTAAAAATAATACAAAGTTCCCAGCATAGTGGGTCATACCTGTGTTCCTAGCACTCCAGAGGCCAGGTCAGAAAAATTTGAAGTTCAAAGTTAACTTGGGACAATAATGAGTTCCAGGGTATCCCCTGAATGCATACTGAAACCTTGTCTCAACAAAATATGGGACACGGATCTAGGTCCGTCAGTAGAGTGCTTGCCTAGCATTTCGTGAGGCTCTGGGTTCAGTCCCTATCACCACACAAAACCAGGCTTGGTGTCACATGCCTCTAACAGTACCTGGGGAGGGGAGGCAGGAAGGTCAGATGTTCAAGGTCATTTCAGATATTTAGTGAGTGTTTGAACCAGCAGAAGCAAAGCAAGGAAAGAATTATGCACCATTTCTGTGCCGTGCTAACAGCACCGCATCCTTCACCTAGAGATGTTTGCTTCATGCCTCCTCGAGTAATCAACTATGTCATCTAGGTTTGTTATCCACACACAGGGATGTCCAGTAGCTACCAAGGCTTTTCTCGGAATGTGTCCCTGTGGTTAAATAACCCAGGATTAAAAGAGCCCATGATATAGTTCGGACACTATTTGATCAACTTGATTGAACATACAAGCCCCCCCCCCCTCCCCGCTGATGGTGGGGCTGTGGGGGTTTGGGCACCAACCACTGCAAATTGGTTATTTCCATGAAGGTTGCTTGTACTCATAAGATTATTACTTATTGCAAAAAAATGAATAAAAAAACCAGAGAAGAAAAAATAAAAATAAAAAAAAATTAATAAATGTTAAAAAAAAAAAAAAGAGAGAGGACCAGTTCTCTCCTTCTACCCTAGGTCCCAGGGATCAACTCACGGTTTCAGTCTCAACGGTAAGTGCCTTTATCTAATAAGCTATTTCACCAGTCCCAGTGTTGATAATTTTGAACCTTGGCTATGGCTACACAGGTCACGAAATACAGCAAGACTCCACCAGTATCTGATTGGAATGGGGAGTGAAGGGTTCCATCAAGTACTCCCCAAATCAGACAGAAGTTACCACATGGCAACAGAAGGGCACCAATCAAACTGTATACCACCTACAGTATGAGCTCATCTTTCTTTATGGGAAAATATGCTAAGTCCCTGTGCCTCTAAAATCTTTATCCACTATGAAAATAGCCAGAGGCCCTTGGAAGACTTGGAATGAACTTGCCACCTGACTCAGCCATACCACTCCTGAGATGTACCCAAGACTCACCCCACTGCAGCCGATACATGCATGGACATGTTTATTTCAGCTCTCTTCACAATAGCAAGGGCTGGAACCAACCCAAATGCCCCTCAACTGATGAGTGGGATAGAGAAAATGTGGTTACATCTACACATGGGAGTTCTATGCAGCAGTAAAGAAAGACGACATCCTGACTTTGCAGGAACAATGGCGGAGTTAGAAGAAAACATCATGCTGGGTGAAGTACACTAAACAGTCCCAGAAAAACAAATGATGACATGGTATTCCTCATCTGTGGATGCTAGTGCCAATTACCTAGTTGTAAGCATTTCTTCTTTGTGCATGGCCCCCTTGAGCTTTTGTCCAAAGCGTTGGGAGTGATGTATATTGGAAACAACCAATAACAACAACAAAAGGACTGCATCAAAGAACTGTGAAACAGTGAACTTCTGCTTAAAACAGTCAACTTCCCCATGGAGGAATATTGAGAAAAGACTGAGAAAGAGATGAATAGCCATGTTTGGCAGAATGCATGAGCTCTGGCGGGGTGGGGGTAGGGGGGACATGGGTCTAGATTTGATAAAAAATATATGTATAATAAAAAAACGTTATGTAGAAAGTAAATTGATGATGAGGAAAAAAAGAACAAGACAAAAAAAAACAAAACAAGGNAGATTTCTATATTGTATAATACAATAGGCTGAATATGAGCCAATAACACAAGCCAGTAAGTAGAATCCTTTCCTAGCCTGCACTGCAGTTACTACCACCAGACTCCTACCATGAGCTTTTATTAGTCAGAATATTTTCCACAGCAATTAAGAATTATAAAGAGGGCTTAGGTAGATGTTCAGCTTACTTAGAAGTGTTATATGGTAATTAGATACCAAATTTATTCAACTGATCTTCTTGGAGGTTTAACAACTATTCTTAAAGCTCTAATCTGATTGGGCAAGAGGGATTTGAAGGGACAATATTTTGAGCCCCTACCCTCTGAGGTCTACTTGGGTCCTAGGGTCCTGCATTGCACCTTTGTACATGTCCGGTGGCAGTGAGTCACCAGTCAACCCAGGCCAGGGAGGTCTTGAAAGATTCACTTAAGGGACTTTCATCCGCCAAGGTCCAGGTCAAGGGCGGGGGAAAGGTCCACGTAGAGGAGAGACGCCTCATGCTTCAAAGGGAAGCCCTGGTCAAGCAAGGCCTGACTTTGTCCTCAAATAGATTGAACTGGTGAAGAGAGCCAGGTGCAAGGCCTGAGTGACCCCCTAAGGACCAGAACCCCAACTGACAACGACCAACGCAAACTTCATTTATCTGGAGCTAACTTGTGGTTTGAACACCATGTCCCTAGTTGTGTGTTCATTGCTGTGACAAAACACTCTGACCACACCAACTTGGGGAGGAAAGGTTTATTCAGCTTACATCTCCCGGGTCACAGTTCGTCACTGAGGGAACCCAAGGTTTTAGGAACTCAGGGCAGGAATCGGGAGGCAGGACGGAGGCACAAGCCATGGAGGGATGCTGTTCACCACTGCTTGCTCTCCTGGCCCATGCCGAGCCTGACCTCTTATACAGTACACACACCTGCCCAGGGGTGGCACCGAGCACATATTGTGGCTGGGCTCTCCCACATTTCTCGACAATCAAGACAATATAAACTCCACAGACGTGGCACAGGCCAGTCCAATGGAGCCAATTCCCCTAATTGAGGCTCCCTCAACCCGGTGTGTCAAGTTGACCTAACGCAATCCAGACACACCAACAGGGAACTGTAATCTAAAGAAGAGAAAATGAATAATTGATCACCAGAGAGATAGGTGAAGGACCTACTGTGGCAAGTTAGAAACCTACTGTGTCATGTTAGAAAATATCTCAAAGATAGGTCACAGATTTAATGTGCCATGAAACAGAAAATACCACCTTTTTATTCTCATGGTTATGGCTCTCACTCTAAGAGCTCTGTGTACTAAACTGTTTTCCAATTCCGCAAACTGGGGTACAGTCCTCTCTCCCGCTGCGACCCTAGACAGGGACGCTCCAATTGCTAATGCACCCAAAAGCCCCCTGTTGGTACCATGAAGTCCCTGCATTGGTATACTCATGTAAGACTAAACCAGCTTGTTTTTCAGTTGCAGAGAAAATGTCCACTAAGTACTTGCCACTATTGATCTGGACAAAACCCACCAGGCAGAACACCCAGAGCAGCCAAAATGGGAAACCGGATTCTAACCTTCCAGCCTGACAGCCATTCCTCTGAGACTTCACCCTCCCCCGACCCCCATAAGCTCTGAAGCAGATACAGAAAGAACAGCATCTCATATTCCTATAGGAACAAAAGGCTGGAATGTTAGGTCGGGACTTCCCAGAATCCAGGCACACAGATGTCCAATTCCTCCAGAGGCGGTCAAGCTTTTAAAAAAAAAAAAAAAAATTTTTAAAATTTAATTTTTTTTTTAATGTTATTTATTTCGGTATGTTATCAATGTACTGTCCTGCATGCAGGTTTGTGCACCCGTGTCGTGCAATGGGCCTGGAAGTCAGAAGAGGGTCATCGGATTCCCCTGTAACTGGAGTTCTCCTGGGAATGGGATTGTCAGACGGCTCTCGGCCGCCATGTGGGTGCGGGGATCGAACCCGGTTCCTCTGTAAGAGCGGGTCTGCGCTCTTAACCGCTAGGCCATCTCTCCACCCTAATTTTTTTGTTTTTGAGGCTGTCAATCTCTGAACTGCTTCCGCTGTCCTGAGGCCCTGCCCCATGGTTATAAGTGGGTGGGCTCCAGGTGCCATCTTGCCCCTGCCATGCTCCTGCCTTGTTCCACCACGTGTCTGCAGGCTGCTCACACTGGCAGTCCCACAGGGAAGTAAATTAGTTCCTGGTATGACTCAAGTCTAATGTGCCTTTTTATCTGAAGGCTTGGGGTTCCCGGTCCTTTTTATAACCTAATACCAACCACCCTGCATTTCTTTTCTTTGTTCTGGGTAGTTCCTGCCACACCAGTGCCACTGAGGGACTGTCCACAGCTGTTTGCTCACAGTAGCCCCCAGGAGCTGGCACACAGTGGTGCTCCCTGAATACATATTGAGTCCATGTATGGAGAGCGAGCCAGGGCGGATGAGGCAGAGCCACTTGCCCACTGACCATAGGAAAGTCAGTGACAGAAGGAGTGGTCCCTAGAGGGACAAGCCAGCTATAGGAACTTGGGCAGGTATGGGGGGCACTGCACATGGGGGTCTCCAAGGTTCTCTCCAGGATGCCTGGCTCCCTGTCTACTATAGACCTTAGCTGTAATGGCAGAACAAGATTAAATCAAAACGGGGCTAGAGTGATGGGCTCAGTGGTTAAAAGTCTCGTCGCTTTTGCAGAAGGACTCAGGTTTTGAATTCCAGCAACCACATGGTTGCTAAAACTGTCAGTAATTCCAGTTCAGTGAGCCTGACACCCTCTTCAGCTTTCTGTGGGTACTGCCTGCAGGCACATGGTATAGGAGCACACTCTTAAACCCAGAACTCTGGAAGCAGAAGCAGGAATATCTGTGAGTTCAATGCCAACCAGGTCTACATAGTAAGACACTATCTCAAAAAAAAAAAAAAAAAGGCTAAAGAGATGGCTCAGCGATTGAGAGCACTGGCTGTTTTTGCAGAACACCCAGTGGTTGAACCCCACACCCGCCTTGGCAGCTAACGACCATCTATAACGCCAGTATTGAGGGGGTCCAACACCCTCTTCTGTCTTCTAGGGCCACGAACAACACGGGTGCACTTACACACAGGCCGGCAATACACTCATACACATAAATAAAACTAAATTTCAAAGAGAGAAAAGCTCAAGTAAGCTTTGGCTAAGTCACCCTTACAGGCTCCTCGAGGTGCCCCAGAAGCCACCAGGTTCAGGGTGGAGGTAGGAGACAGACAAGGGCCCACAGGGCATGTCAGGGCAGGAGTGGAAGGTGGGTGCAGAGCACAAGCCAGGACACTGGTGCAGGTCTTAACTCAGTGCTTCATGCTTAGTGGCTGGAAGCCCCTCCCCTAACACTCACTTTGCCCCAGAGTCAAGAAGGAAGTGGACATTATCAGGGTGGGTCATCCCGAAGGAAGGACCTTGACAGCCACCAGGAAGTGCCAGCACACACTCCCCTGGGAACGCCCTTCAGCCTCTGCTCGCCTAGACTTTGTGTGGCTCCTCTCCTTCAGAGGAGCACACAGAAACGATTTGTTCACTTTGGCCATTCTTCACTGCTGCCTGCCTCCTCTCAGCAAGCCCAGACTTGGTGAGCTCCTGGTTATTGTGATCCTGTGATAAGGGACAAATATATATGGAGAAGTCAGAGGGCCTGCTACTCATTTTGGCATGTGTACAGAGCTCTGTGTTACTGGAGCCAGGAAAGAAAGGCTTCCAGAGGAGGTGCCCTTGCCCGAGCATTCCCAGGAACAGCTGGAGCTCATTCCGTGGCCAGTGCTAGACACTTCTAAGGTCTGGCCAAGCCAGACCCAACTGTCAAGCTCACCCAGCATAGATGGGCCCCAATTTCACAACTCAGATTCTGCCAGATCAGTGACTCACCCACTGTTTCAAGGAGGAACTGAAGGCTAATTCAATTCAGGGCTTGAGACAGCATGGTTGACACATGCCTTTAAGCCCAACACTGGGAGGCAGAAGGCAGGCAATCTCTGAGTTCAAGGCCAGCCGGGTCTACATAGAAGCTCCCCCCCCCCCCCAGATCACTGGGAACTAAAGTAGACTCTGTCTCAAAAATACAAAAAAAGACAAATAAACAAGAAAGAAATAAATAAATAAATAAATAAATAAAAAATAAATAAATAAATTAGGGCTTGAATCCAGCCCTCCCTGTCCTCCACAAATGCATCCAAACCTGAAGGGCCTCTGAGCCTGTGCATAAAGAGGCCCCATGGAGAAGGGAGCCTTTGCTCTCAACACCAAGGACTGCTTTGATGACTGAGAGGGACACATGTGGAGGCTGGGGCTAGCAAGAGGCCACCCCTGCCTCCGGGCTGCCCCCTTCTGTCTGCCTGGAACAGCAGCCCCAGCCATTGTCACAAATCCAGGTCGGACTCCACCCACCGGAGAGGAATCCCCTGATGTCACCTCTCCTACTTACTGACCTTTGACTCTGAAATGCAACCAACAGGGCACTGCCAGGGCAGGAGCCTTCCTCCTGGAGGAGGCCGCAACCTCAGGGCAGGACAGAGGCAGGAGCCGCCCAGCCAGCCAGCAGCAGCAAACAGCAGCCAGCAGCGTCTGCAGGCAGGAGGTCTGCATGGCAGGACAGGTGGGGCCTGGACCACCATGGGTGGAGCTCTTTTATTTTTTGTTATTTATTTTTGTTGTGATGTTTTTTCTTTTTTTTTTCTTTTTTTTTTCAGCGAAAGGACTGCATCAAAGAACTGATGAAACAGTGAACTTCTGCTTAAAACAGTCAACTTCCCCATGGGAATATTGGAGAAAGACTGAGAGAAAGAGATGAATAGCTGTTTGGCAGAATGCATGAGCTCTGAGGGGTGGGGGTATGGGGGACATGGGTCTAGATTTGATTAAAAAATATATGTAATAAAAAAATAAAAAAAAAAAAAAAAAAAAAAGGCAAAAAAAAAAAAAAAAGAAAAAAAGAAAAAAAAAAAAACATCACAAAAAAAATAAAATAAAAAAAATAAAAGAGCCCACCCATGGTGGTCCAGGCCCCACCTGTCCTGCCATGCAGACCTCCTGCCTGCAGACGCTGCTGGCTGCTGGTGCTGCTGCTGGCTGGGCGGCTCCTGCCTCTGTCCTGCCCTGAGGTTGCGGCCTCCTCCAGGAGGAAGGCTCCTGCCCTGGCAGTGCCCTGTTGGTTGCATTTCAGAGTCAAAGGTCAGTAAGTAGGAGAGGTGACATCAGGGGATTCCTCTCCGGTGGGTGGAGTCCGACCTGGATTTGTGACAATGGCTGGGGCTGCTGTTCCAGGCAGACAGAAGGGGGCAGCCCGGAGGCAGGGGTGGCCTCTTGCTAGCCCCAGCCTCCACATGTGTCCCTCTCAGTCATCAAAGCAGTCCTTGGTGTTGAGAGCAAAGGCTCCCTTCTCCATGGGGCCTCTTTATGCACAGGCTCAGAGGCCCTTCAGGTTTGGATGCATTTGTGGAGGACAGGGAGGGCTGGATTCAAGCCCTGAATTTTATTTATTTATTTTATTTATTTCTTTATTTATTTATTTCTTATTTGTTTTTTGTATTTTTTGTATTTTTGAGACAGAGTCTACTTTAGTCCCAGCTGATCTGGAGCTCTCTATGTAGACCAGGCTGGCCTCTGACTCAGAGATTCGCTGCCTCTGCCTCCCAAGTGTTGGGATTAAAGGCATGTGTCACCATGCCCTGTCTCAAGCCCTGAATTGAATTAGCCTTCAGTTCCTCCTTGAAACAGTGGGTGAGTCACTGATCTGGCAGAATCTGAGTTGTGAAATTGGGGCCCATCTATGCTGGGTGAGCTTGACAGTTGGGTCTGGCTTGGCCAGACCTTAGAAGTGTCTAGCACTGGCCACGGAATGAGCTCCAGCTGTTCCTGGGAATGCTCGGGCAAGGGCACCTCCTCTGGAAGCCTTTCTTTCCTGGCTCCAGTAACACAGAGCTCTGTACACATGCCAAAATGAGTAGCAGGCCCTCTGACTTCTCCATATATATTTGTCCCTTATCACAGGATCACAATAACCAGGAGCTCACCAAGTCTGGGCTTGCTGAGAGGAGGCAGGCAGCAGTGAAGAATGGCCAAAGTGAACAAATCGTTTCTGTGTGCTCCTCTGAAGGAGAGGAGCCACACAAAGTCTAGGCGAGCAGAGGCTGAAGGGCGTTCCCAGGGGAGTGTGTGCTGGCACTTCCTGGTGGCTGTTCAAGAAAAAAAAAAAAAAAAGAAAAAAAGAAAAAAGAAAAACATCACAAAAAAAAATAAAATAAAAAAAAATAAAAGAGCCCACCCATGGTGGTCCAGGCCCCACCTGTCCTGCCATGCAGACCTCCTGCCTGCAGACGCTGCTGGCTGCTGGTGCTGCTGCTGGCTGGGCGGCTCCTGCCTCTGTCCTGCCCTGAGGTTGCGGCCTCCTCCAGGAGGAAGGCTCCTGCCCTGGCAGTGCCCTGTTGGTTGCATTTCAGAGTCAAAGGTCAGTAAGTAGGAGAGGTGACATCAGGGGATTCCTCTCCGGTGGGTGGAGTCCGACCTGGATTTGTGACAATGGCTGGGGCTGCTGTTCCAGGCAGACAGAAGGGGGCAGCCCGGAGGCAGGGGTGGCCTCTTGCTAGCCCCAGCCTCCACATGTGTCCCTCTCAGTCATCAAAGCAGTCCTTGGTGTTGAGAGCAAAGGCTCCCTTCTCCATGGGGCCTCTTTATGCACAGGCTCAGAGGCCCTTCAGGTTTGGATGCATTTGTGGAGGACAGGGAGGGCTGGATTCAAGCCCTGAATTTTATTTATTTATTTATTTATTTATTTATTTATTTATTTATTTATTTATTTGTTTATTTTGTATTTTTTGTATTTTTGAGACAGAGTCTACTTTAGTCCCAGCTGATCTGGAGCTCTCTATGTAGACCAGGCTGGCCTTGAACTCAGAGATTCGCCTGCCTCTGCCTCCCAAGTGTTGGGATTAAAGGCATGTGTCACCATGCCTGTCTCAAGCCCTGAATTGAATTAGCCTTCAGTTCCTCCTTGAAACAGTGGGTGAGTCACTGATCTGGCAGAATCTGAGTTGTGAAATTGGGGCCCATCTATGCTGGGTGAGCTTGACAGTTGGGTCTGGCTTGGCCAGACCTTAGAAGTGTCTAGCACTGGCCACGGAATGAGCTCCAGCTGTTCCTGGGAATGCTCGGGCAAGGGCACCTCCTCTGGAAGCCTTTCTTTCCTGGCTCCAGTAACACAGAGCTCTGTACACATGCCAAAATGAGTAGCAGGCCCTCTGACTTCTCCATATATATTTGTCCCTTATCACAGGATCACAATAACCAGGAGCTCACCAAGTCTGGGCTTGCTGAGAGGAGGCAGGCAGCAGTGAAGAATGGCCAAAGTGAACAAATCGTTTCTGTGTGCTCCTCTGAAGGAGAGGAGCCACACAAAGTCTAGGCGAGCAGAGGCTGAAGGGCGTTCCCAGGGGAGTGTGTGCTGGCACTTCCTGGTGGCTGTCAAGGTCCTTCCTTCGGGATGACCCACCCTGATAATGTCCACTTCCTTCTTGACTCTGGGGCAAAGTGAGTGTTAGGGGAGGGGCTTCCAGCCACTAAGCATGAAGCACTGAGTTAAGACCTGCACCAGTGTCCTGGCTTGTGCTCTGCACCCACCTTCCACTCCTGCCCTGACATGCCCTGTGGGCCCTTGTCTGTCTCCTACCTCCACCCTGAACCTGGTGGCTTCTGGGGCACCTCGAGGAGCCTGTAAGGGTGACTTAGCCAAAGCTTACTTGAGCTTTTCTCTCTCTTTGAAATTTATTTTTATTTTATGTGTATGAGTGTATTGCCTGCATGTGTGTAAGTGCACCCGTGTTGTTCAGTGGCCCTAGAAGACAGAAGAGGGTGTTGGACCCCCTAGAACTGGAGTTATAGATGGTCGTTAGCTGCCAAGTGGGTGCTGGGGTTCAAACCTGGGTGTTCTGCAAAAACAGCCAGTGCTCTCAATCGCTGAGCCATCTCTTTAGCCCCTCTCTCTTTTTGAGACAGGGCCTGACTTTTTAGCCCAGGCTAGCCTGGAACTCACAGAGATCCTCCTGTCTCTGCTTCCAGAGTTCTGGGTTTAAGAGTGTGCTCCTATACCATGTGCCTGCAGGCAGTACCCACAGAAAGCTGAAGAGGGTGTCAGGTCACCTGGAACTGGAATTACTGACAGTTTTTAGCAACCATGTGGGTGCTGGGATCCAAACCTGGGTCCTCTGCAAGAGCGACGAGAACTTTTAACCACTGAGCCATCGCTCCAGCCCCGTTTTTTGATAATCTTGTTCTGCCATTACAGCTAAGGTCTATAGTAGACAGGGAGCCAGGCATCCTGGAGAGAACCTTGGAGACCCCCATGTGCAGTGCCCCCCATACCTGCCCAAGTTCCTATAGCTGGCTTGTCCCTCTAGGGACCACTCCTTCTGTCACTGACTTTCCTATGGTCAGTGGGCAAGTGGCTCTGCCTCATCCGCCCTGGCTCGCTCTCCATACATGGACTCAATATGTATTCAGGGAGCACCACTGTGTGCCAGCTCCTGGGGGCTACTGTGAGCAAACAGCTGTGGACAGTCCCTCAGTGGCACTGGTGTGGCAGGAACTCCCCAGAACAAAGAAAAAGAAATGCAGGGTGGTTGGTATTAGGTTATAAAAAGGACCGGGAACCCCAAGCCTTCAGATAAAAAGGCACATGAGACTTGAGTCATACCAGGAACATAATTTACTTCCATGTGGGACTGCCAGTGCAGCCGCCTGCAGACCCGTGGTAGAACAAGGCAGGAGCATGGCAGGGGCAAGATGGCACCTGGGACCACCCACTTATAGCCATGGGGTGGGACCTCAGGTACAGAGGAAGCAGTCAGAAGATTGACAGCCTCAAAAAAAAAAAATTAGGGGCTGGAGAGATGGCCTAGCGGTTAAGAGCGCCGACCGCTCTTACAGAGGACCCGGGTTCGATCCCCAGCACCCACATGGCGGCCGAGAGCCGTCTGAAACTCCAATTCCAGGAGAACTCCAGTTCCAGGGGAATCCGAGACCCTCTTCTGACCTCCTAGGCATTGCACGACACGGGTGCACAAACCTGCATGCAGACAGTACATTGATACACATACCGAAATAAATAAAATTAAAAAAAAAATTAAATTTAAAAATTTTTTAAAAGATTGACAGCCTCTGGAGGAAGTGGACATCTGTGTGCCTTGGGATTCTGGGAAGCCCAGACCTAACATTCCAGCCTTTTGCTTATGATAAGGAAATGAGATGCTGTCTCTTCTGTATCTGCTTCAGAGCTTATGGGGGGCAAAGTCTTGGGGGAACAGCTTTCAGGCTGGAGGGTTAGAGTCTGGTTTCCCATTTTGGCTGCTCTGGGTGTTCTGCCTGGTGGTTTTGGTCCAGGTTGATAGTGGCCAGTACTTAGTGGACATTTTCTCTGCAACTGAAAAGACAAGCTGGTTGAGTCTTACATGAGTATACCAGTGCAGGGACTTCATGGTACCAACAGGGGGCTACTGGGTGCATTGGCAATTGGAGGGTCCCTGTCTAGGGTCCGCAGAGGGAGAGAGGACCTGTACCCTAGTTTGAGGAATTGGAAAAAGTTTTAGTACACAGAGCTCTAGAGTGAGGGCCATAACCATGAGAATACAAAAGGTGGTATTTTCTGTCATGGCACATTAAATCTGTGACCTATCTTTGAGATATTTTCTAACATGACACAGTAAGCTCCTAACTTGGTACAGTAGGTCTCTCACCTATCTCTCTGGTGATAAATTATTTCATTTTCTCTTCTTTAGATTACAGTTTCCTGTTGGGGTGTGTGCTGGATAGCGTTAGTGTCAACTTGACACACCTGGGTTGAGGGAGCCTCAATTAGGGAATTGGCTCCATTGGACTGGCCTGTGGCCACGTCTGTGGAGTATTGTCTTGATTGTCGAGAAATGTGGGAGGGCCCAGCCCACTATGGGTGGTGCCACCCTGGGCAGGTTGTTGTGTACTGTATAAGAGGTCAGGCTCGGCATGGGCCAGGGGAGCAAGCCAGTGAACAGCATTCCTCCATGGCTTGTGCATCAGTTCCTGCCTCCAGATTCCTGCCCTGAGTTCCGGGCTCCCTAAGTGATGAACTGTGACCCGGGAGATGTAAGCTGAATAAACCCTTTCCTCCCCAAGTTGGTGTTGGTCAGAGTGTTTTGTCACAGCAATGGAACACAAACTAGGACAGGGTGTTTAAAACCACACAGTTAGCTCAGATAAATGAAGTTTGCTTTGGTGTTGTCAGTTGAGGTTCTGGTCCTTAGGGGGTCACTCAGGCCTTGCACCTGGCTCTCTTCACCAGTTCCATCTATGTGAGGTCAAAGTCAGGCCTTGCTTGACCAGGGCTTCCCTTTGAAGCATGAGGAGTTTCTCCTCTACGTGGACTTTCCTCCCTTGACTGGACATTGGCTGGATGAAGTCCTTTTAAGTGAATCTCCAAGACCTCCCTGGCCCTGGATGACTGGTGACTCACTGCCACAGGACATGTACAAAGGTGCCAATGCAGGACCCTAGGACCCAAGTCAGCCTCAGAGGGTAGGGGCCAAAATATTGTCCCTTCAAATCCCTCTTGCCAAATCAGATTGGAGCTTTAAGTGTGGTTGTTAAACCTCCAAGAGGATTATTTGAATTAATCTGGTACTTTAATTACCATATAACTTCTAAGTAAAGCTTGAACATCTACCTAAGCACTCTTTATAAATTCTTAATTGCTGTGGCAAAGTATTTTGACTAATAAAAGCTCATGGTAGGAGCCTGGTGTTAGTAACTGCAGCACAGGCTAGGAAAGGATGCTACTTACTGGCTTGTGTTACTGGCTCATATTCAGCCTATTGTACACAATATAGAAATATCTGGCCAAGAATGGCATCGCCCACAATGGGCGCAGGACAGTCCAATGAAGGCAATTATTGAGGTTTCTCAGCTCGGGTGTATCGAGTTGACATTAGGTCATTTTGGTACTCAAAGTACAATGGATTTAAACCATGAAAGGCAAAAAGTTCTAGCATAGCCCAGGAAACAAACCCGAGATAATAAAGAGGTTAAAACCAGTACCTTCTAGGACTATCTCAAATGAGGCCAAGTCACTAGTCCCCAGATTTTGAATTATAGCTTTGAGAAGTAAAAGGAAGGGGGAGGGGCATTGTCACATACCAACAGCAGACAGAAAATACTTAGGGGTCACCCAAATTGGTTACGTTCGGACTGTCCATGTGGTCGCTAGAAGTAAAGCCTAATTTCTCTTAAAAATATTAAAAGTAACATGTGCAAGCCAGGCGTGGTGGTGCATGCCTTTAATCCTAGCACTTGGGAGGCAGAGGCAGGTGGATCTTTGTGAGTTCAAGGCCAGCCTGGTCTACAGAGTGAGTTCCAGACAGCTATGGCTTCAAGGAAACCCTGTCTTGAAAAGACCAAAAAAAGGAAAGCTATGCCTATAGTCAGTCTCAAAAGGCATTATTAAATGATGACTGAGTAACATCTTTGTAGAAATGACTGGCTCATTTGTCATTACCTACAAGTTTCCCAAGGGCAATGGCATTTATTTAGCAGGTGTTGGCAGTCAGAGGACAGAACTGGTAGAAAGAGGGTATGCTGAAGAGCTGTCAATATTATCTTGGAGTCATATTTATTTGTAGAGGCTTCCTCAACCCACCCCTAGCCTTGGTTACGAGTCCTCATTAAAGGCCCAATGAGGGCTGGAGAGATGGCTCAGCAGTTTGGAGCGCTGACTGCTCTTGCAGAGGACCCAGGTTCAGTTCCCGGCACCCACATGGTGGCTGAGAACCGTCTTTAACTCCAGTTCCAGGGGAATNAGAACTCCAGTTCCAGGGGAATCCAAGACCCTCTTCTGACCTCCGTGGCATTGCACGACACGGGTGCACAGACTTGCATGCAGACAGTACATTCATACAAATAAATAAATAAATAAATTTAAAAAAATTAAAAAAAAAACAATATCATACACATACACACATTTATCCACACATTTCTTTAAAAGATTTTTATCCTAGTGTTTGTACTGAACAGTCACATGCATTGGGAAAACATGCCCTTAGAAATATTATTTAAAACATGGAGGTCTAATTAGTTGCACTGCCAAGGCTGAGATGATGTTTTACACCTTTGGTTCTAAACCTATGAACTTATTGAAATGCTTTAACAAGTGATGGAAAACAGAATTATATATATACTGACAATACCAAAGGTATTTAGGCTGTTTCACTAGAGGGAAGAGATTGCAGGGGAAGCCATGTGTCACTGTCCAAGTGCTAGAGTATGAATGAATCCAGGGATTTTTAAAATGATCTCTGGTCAGAAGGACAGTGGCACAGCATAGGAGAAAAAGAAAAAAACTTCTGTTAGTGAACCTGTAAGGGTCAAAATCAGGTTTTCAGATGTCTGGAAAAGGAAAAAAAAAACTGGAAAGGATATTTTAGTTATAATACCTGTGGATAAAATAATTTGGACAGATAAGAAATAAAACCTTCAGATAAGCAGTGTAGAAACCTAGGGTTCAAATCAGGCCTTCCTTTGAAAAAATTTAAGAGGCATGCCAAAAGTAAACGCAACTTAATTTTTAATTTTTGTTTTTGTGCACAATATAGAATGAAAGAAGTTTGAAGTGGCCACTTTGTTTTGACAAAAAACACACAGGAGAACATGGACACATGACAGTTATAAAGACACACTGAAAAACGGTTATAACACACAGACAGGTTGGACAGACATACGACTTAACAACAGGAAATTCCTTTTTCCCTAAAATGTCATAGGTAGGTGTTGGTGCCCAGAGTAACTTGATGGTAAGGCACAGAAAATTTTCAGTTCCCTGATCTGCTGCACATGTAAATCTAAAGTTGTCCATCGTTGTCCAGAGAATCATTTAGAGTTTAAGACATCTACTTAGGTGGAAACAGCCTGTATGCCCATACTGTGCTTTGCAGCACAGTCTGTGTGTGCATGCCTGTACAGGAGGCAGACAGGGCAGGCAGGCAGATCTGGTGGCTTGTGTATATTATCTGCTAATTTAATGAGAATAAATTTATTATTAGAGGAAAAATCAAAAGGTCCCAGCCAAGTGAAAGGTTACTGCCTGAGGCAAAAACTGGATGCATGTGGGTCAGGGTGTAGTAGGCACGCCTTCTTAATCTCAGATACAGAGGCTTCTCAAAAAGTCCCAGCCAGGTCAAAGTTTACTGCCTGAGACAAAAGCTGGATGTAGGTGGGACAGGGCATGGTCTGCACACTTTTTTTTTTTTTTTTTTTTTTTTTTTGTCCGTTTTTTTTTTTTTTTGGCTTTCAGAGGGGTCTCCCTGTAGCCCACTGCCCTGGAACTCACTGTAGACCAGCTGGCTTGAACTCACAAGATCGCCTGCCTCTGCCTCCCAAGTGCTAGGATTAAAGGCATGAAACACATGCCCGGCGCGCTCACCTTCTTAATCTCGAGATATGGAGGCTTGTATCCCAGGAGACATACAAAATGGATTTCTGAAATAAATGGGGTTTATAAAGAAATAATGAAATGAAAATGCAAAATCTGATAAAATCAAATCTAAATAATTTAAATTTACAAAGTTTGTAATCAAAATATAAAAACCAAAAACCAAAAGTGTTTGATAAAAAGCCAAATGATGTAAAAATCTCAAATAAAAGCGTGTAAAAATTACATCCTTCAAATAAAAAATTTGAGAATTGATTGTATTTTGAAATGATGAAAAATGGTAAAACAAAACCTTGGTTACTACTGAATAAAATGAATTAATGGAATTTCAATTGACTTTATTTATAATATCTAATATAAAACCCAAACCAAAATTGTGAAAAGGATCAGAACATGGCCATTAAATAAATTGTAAAGAAGGGGCTGGAGAGATGGCCTAAGCAGCAATTAAGAGCTCACTGACTGCTCTTGCAGAGGACCCGTGTTTATTCCAACCCAACATAGTGGCTGAGAGCCGTTTTTAACTCCAGTTCCAGGGGAATCCGATGCCCTCTTCTGATCTGTGAGGCATTGCAGGACATAGGTGCACAGACCTGCATGCACACAGTACATTCATACACAAAGAATAAATAAAATAAAAAAATAAAGATTCATCTCACATGTAACTTCAGAGTTCCACCTTTTTTTTTATTTCTAATTTTATTTATTTCTGTATGTGTAGGAATGTACTGTCTGCATGTAGGTTTGTGCACCCGTGTCGTGCAATGCCGCGGAGGTCAGAAGAGGGCGTCGGATTCCCCTGGAACTGGAGTTCTCCTGGAATTGGAGTTTCAGACGGTTCTCAGCTGCCATGTGGATGCTGGGGATCGAACCCAGGTCCTCTGCAAGAGCGGTCGGCGCTCTTAACCGCTAGGCCATATCTCTAGCCCCAGAGTTCCACCTTCTTAAAAAAAAAAAAAAATTGTAGGGACTGGAGAGATGGCCTAGCAGTTAAGAGCGCCAACCGCTCTTGCAGAGGACATGGGTTCGATCCCCAGCACACATATGGCGGCTGAGAACCGTCTGTTACTCCAATTCCAGGAGAACTCCAGTTCCAGGGGAATCCGACACCCTCTTCTGACCTCCGCGCCATTGCACTACACGGGTGCACAAACCTACATGCAGACAGTACATTCATACACATAAAATAAGTGAATAAATAAAAATTTAAAAAATGTAAAAGAATTAGAACATGGCATTAGTTGTTATAAGGTCTGATGTAAAGTCAAGTTTACTGCCATGTGGTCTAGATGGCACCCTCGGGGAAATGGCGCAGCCTCAAGATGGCAGCTGAGGAGTGGGCTTGGATTAGCATGGCTGCTGTGGAAACAGTCTGCCACTCCCATTTCTGTTTGAATGGCTGCTGAAAAAAAAAGCCATGTGGTAAAAAAGCCATGTGGTAGTGGTGGCAGGGCATGGAGGTGCATGACAGTGTAGTAGAGGGGGGAAAAAAACCCACATGGTGGGGGTGGGGGAGGGGCGGCAGGGCTGGGGCAGTGGGGAAGGCACAGTAAAAGAAAGAAAAAAGAGGGGCTGGAGATATGGCTCAGTGGTTAAGAGCACTGACTGCTCTTGCAGAGGACCCAGGTTTGAGTACCAGCACCCACATGGCAGCTAAGAACCATCTTTAACTCCAGTTCCAGGGGAATCTGACTCCTTCTTCTGACCTCTGCAGCATTGCACAACACGGGTGCACCAACCTACATGCAGACAGTACATTCATACACATAAAAAAATAATTAAAAAAAATTTTAAAAGAAAAGCCTGGACTGAGGGTGCAGTCTGTTACAGCAGAAATCTGCCAAGCGAACAGAGAGGAGAGATACAGATCAGAACATGTGGGGTGGGGGAGGAGAGGAGAGAAGAGAGAGATCTGTAGGAAGGAAGTAAAGATTTTTAGCCTCAAAGAAAGCAGAAAGGAGTGGAGGAACTGTGTCCTCTAATGGGAGGCTAAAAAATGAAGGAAGAGAATCAGAGATCTGTAGGAAATAAGTAAAGGATTTTTTAGCCTCAAAGCACTGTCTGAGGGCTAGGGCACATCTGCCCTAGTGTCAGGGGTGCTGGTCAGAGTACCCAGGCCTACACGACCAACGTGGGAGATTCTGAAACAGGGTCCACAAGTCTGTGAAATCAGCATCCCGAAATTCATAGGGGGGGACAGAAAACTGGTCCGGATTTTGTCCCCAGGGTCCTAGTGGACAGCAATCCAGATGGAAAGGTTGGAGGATCCCTAATACACCAGCTCTCAGGGGAGGCTAAAAAAATGAAGGAAGAATTGGAGGGAAGACAGAGGCAGAGAAAAGGAGTGGGGGAGGGAAGGAGAGAGGGGAAGGGGGAGGGGGAGGGGGAGGGGGAGGGAAGCAGGAGAGCAGAGAGCTGTGCCTCACTGTGCATGGGAACCCAGTTTGAGGCAGCCTGCAAGGCTCAGTGGGTTCAAAATGGTGAAGGGCTAATGCTGAGAGGAGAAGCGGAGAGAGAAGGGAGAGAGTACAAGGGGCAGAAGTGGGGAAGAGAGAGAGAGAGGGAGAGGAAGGGAGGGAAGGACGGAAGCAGGAGAGCAGAGTGGTACTCATCATGAAATGTGGAATCTGGTTGTCTAGAGAAATACACTGCTGGGAGTCCATCCCAGGAGTTCCAAAAAAAGAAGTCCTTTTTGGAAGTCCTTTTCAGGGTGAGAGCTGGTGAGTGCTCTGCCAGATCAAAAATGTCTCGAGCCCAGACCGAGTGCACGGCACCATAATATTAGGTTATAAAAAGGACCAGGCACCCCCAGCCCCCAGATAAAAAGGCACTTAAGTCACGCCAGGAACATGATTTACTTCCACGTGGGATTGCCAGCACGGCCGCCTGCAGACATGTGGTGGAACAAGGCAGGAGCAAGGCAGGGGCAAGATGGCAGCTGGGGCCCACCCACTTATAGCCATAGGGTTGGGCCTCAGGTACAGAGGAAGCAGTCAGAAGATTGACAGCCTCTGGAGGAAGTGGGCGTCTGTGTGCCTTGGGATTCTGGGAAGCCCAGACCTAACAGTTGGAGCCTGAGTGTGTGTACATGATTCTGCCTGTCATGACCTGTAGCACAGGTCACACAATCAGGGAACGTTTGTGTTATCATATATGGGAGACAAAGACACTGAACCATACATGGGGTATAAAAGACTAAGTTTCTTGGGGCTGGAGAGATGGCTCAGCTGTTAAGAGCACTGGCTGCTCTTGCAGAGAACCTGGCTTCAATTCCCAGTACCCATATTGTGGCTAAGAACCATCTGTAACTCCAATTCCAGGGGATCTGACGCCCTCTTCTGACCTTGGTGAGTATTGTACAACATGGGTGCGTTTACACACATGCAGGCAATACATATATGCATCTATATAAGATAAAAGCAATAAATATAAAAGTTTTTTAAAAGACTTGTTCTTCTTGGTTTGGGGCCATGGTTTAACAAAATAGCTCTCTCTGGTCATTATACCAGTACAATACAGTGCTTCCTGTTTTAGCCTTTGAGGTCCTCTCCACCAGCCACACTCAAGACCCTCTTTTCCTTGTCCCCCTGTCTCTTCCTACCAGTGATACAGTGGATTTAGAGGACAGGAAGGGTTCCAGAAGACAGGACCTGGAACAGGTTCACAGATCCTCAGGACCAGCCTGGGAAAATGACAGCTGAAATCATAAGCAAACAGAAGAAACTTTCCAGATGGAGGACGAGGTCATGGTGGAAGGACAACAACTAGAGGAAATGTGGAAATAAGTCAGTGGGCAGGAGGTGGAGGGCAGGAGGGCGCAGGGGAAGCCAGTCCCACCTCCTTCAGTCTGGAACTCCCTCCTGCAGGGAAGGGACTGGTTTAGATTTGGGTTGTGGGACAGTCACTCTGAGCCTGCTGTAACATCAGTTGTAAAAGATGGTTCAGGGCTAGCAAGAGCATGTTCATGTGTGTATCTAAGAGTGGGTATGGGCACATGAGCGCAGTGCCTACACAAGGGGGCATCAAATCCCTTGCAGCTGGAGTTCCAGGCATTTGTGAGCTGCTCACTGTGGTTGCTGGGATCCAAATTCTGGTCTGTTGATAAGTGCTTTTAACCACTGAACCATCTCTCCAGACCCAAAATTAGTATTTTATTCAAGGGAAGTATCTTATGTATCCCTGGCTGGGCTCTAACTTGGTATGTAGCTGAGGATAACTTTGAATTCCTGATCTGTCTCTACTGCCCGGGGGCTGGGATTACTGGCGTGTACCACCATGCCTGGTTTATGAGGTAATGGAGATCAAACCCAGGGCTTCATACATGCTTGGCAGGCACCCTACCAACTGAGCTACAGCTCCCGTCTTAGTTCTTTTGAAAAGAATAAGTTTCATTATGAAACTTTCACAGGTACTCAGCTCTTGTCGCTCCTCCCTGACTCCGTTCCCGTTCCCCTGCACCCCCTTCACCCTCCTCTTCCTCTTCCCAGTAGTCCTCTATCTTAGAAGCCAGAGAGCACACTGAAGCATGCAGGAGGGAAATTTCATCCTATGTTTGAGTTTGGTTTTGCTTTTAAATTAAAAAAATTATTTTATGTATATGAATGTTTTGCCTGCATGTATGTGAGTGTACCACATGCATGTAGCACTCATGGAGTCCAGAAGAAGATATCATATCCCCTGGAACTGGAGTCAGGGATGGTGTTAGCCACCATGTGGGCTCTGGGAACTAAACCTGGGTGTTCTTAATCACTGGCTAACACTCCAATCCCAGTCCCTTCTTTTTATTTTTTTTTCTCCCTTCTTTTTATTTTTTTTTTCTTTCCCCCCTCCTCCTCCTCCTCCTCCTCCTCCTCCTCCTCCTCCTCCTCCTCCTCCTCCTCCTCCTCCTTTTTCTTCTTTTCTTGGTCTTTCTTATGATAGGGCCTCCCTGTAGATCCAGCTGTCCTGGAATTCGCTATGTAGACTAGGCTGCCCTTGAACTCCCAGAGATCCTTCTGCCTCTGCCTCCTGAGTGTTGGGATTAAAGTCATATGCCACCATACCTGGCTATCATTGGAAATATTTCATATTAAAAAGAAAGAAAAGCCAGGTGTGGTGGTGCAGCCCAGCACTTGTGGGTGGAGGTGGCAGGATCAGCATGGAGGTTGAGGCCAGCCTTAGCGGCATAGTGAGTTCTAGGCTAGCCTGAGCTATACAAGATTCTGTCTTAAAAAAAAAGAAAGAATAAAGGAGTAAGCTGGGCATGGTCGTGCATGCTTTTAATCTTAGCACTTGGGAGGCAGAGGCAGGTGGATCTCTGTGAGTTCAAGGCCAGCCTGGTCTACATAGCAAGTTCTAGATCAGGCAGGGCTACAGGGAGACCTTGTCTCAAAAAGACTGGAGAAAAATAAAGAAGGAAAGAGGCATCCAAAATACAGAAGTTCCCCCACTAGGTGGACAGGTTGAGCCCACTTAGTGCCTGGAACAGTGTTACTCTGTTCTCCTTGGGGGGCGGGGAGGGGGGACAGAAGCCTGGTCCTGTGGGGATGGGTGCTGGGGACAGTCACAGATAGGACCCACAGTACAGGCCTGCAGATGCAGCCTGTAGTCATAGTAAAAGCTAGTCAGAGTTCACTGAGAAGTTAATAGAAATAAAGGTATGTTTTTCTTTAGTCACAGCCCTAGGTCTATCCACAGCCTCCACTGAAGAGCAAGGCCTGGCCTGGCCGCTCCCACAGGGAGTGTTACTGGGAGGGAGGGGCAGAAGGAAACATCAGGACGCTGCACAGGCCAGATGAAAACAGAGGCAGGGAAACTCATCCAGGTTCCCAAGCGAGTGCCTGTCCCCTATCGGTGAGCTTCGGGTGCTAACTCACCTTCCCAGGGCAGGAGGGAGACCAGGTGTTTAAGGAAAATGGACGACTCCAGACTGAATCATCCTGGGTGATGGTCAGTACTGACTGTTAACTTGACAGGATGTAGAATCACCTAGTAGGAGCAAAACCTAGGCATCTGTGAGGGAGTTTCTAGACTGGGTTTATTGAAGTGGGGAGATCGGCCTGAATGTGGGCAGCACCATCCCATGGGCTGGAAACCCAGCCTGAATAAAAAAGAGAGAGCTGAGCACCAGCATTCATGTCTCTGCTTCCTGACTGTGGGTGTGACGTCACCAGCAGCCTCACACTCCCGCCGTGCCTTCCCACCACGATGGACTTGTACCCTTGAACTTGAGCTGCTTTTGTCAGGTATTTTGTTGGAATAATGAGAAAAGTAACTAATCCACCTTGTAAATGATTCTCTTTGGAACTGGAGTGAGTCCCAGGGAGGATTCTTGTGACATCCCTCTAGGGGTGTTCGCACTCCTGTCTTCTCTCCACTGCAAAACAGGAGGTTCCAGGGAGGGGAAGGGGGCAGACAGCATTTTCCCTGATGGTCTGGTATTCCAGCAAAAAGAAACCATCCTGTCTGCAGGAAGGAATAGGAAGGCCGAAGGGTGGTCAGCAGAGAGCCCAGATTTCTGACACTGCTCCCGCTAAGCATGGCAATAGATCACCCTTTGGGGGCCCGTTTTCTGAGCCCCAACAGCAGGAAGATAGCCTGCTTTCAGAAAGAGCCAGAATGGACAGGCCTGAGGCTCATTCTCTGTAGTTCTGCAATTTGCCTTCTGGGCTTAGGGGCAACACCTGTCCACATCCCTAAAACTCCAGACACACAGTAGGCACACCAAAGCCTGCTTGCACAGGTCTATAATCTGTAAGGGGGCAAGTGGATCCCAAGTTCAAGGCCAGCTTGGGCAATTTAGCGAGACTTTTGTTTCTTTGTTTTAAAAAGGCTAAAGATGCTGGGTGTGGCAGCACTCGGGAGGCAGAGGCAGGCAGATCTTTGTGAGTTCAAGGCCAGCCTGGTCAACAGAGTGAATTCCAGGACAGATGAGACTACAGGGTAACCCTGTCTCAAAAAGACCAAACAAACAAACAAACAAACAAAGGCTGAAGATACAGCTCAGCCAGAGTGAACTTAGCGCATTTGTGATCCTGAGTTTAAATTCCTAGTAAAAAATGAGCTGGCATCATCTTGACCTCAATCCCATTAGGCACTGCATTCAAATCTGTGAATCCTTTCTTCTCACCATTGCATCAGTGCCTAATTTTAATTTTAAGGTTGTCCCTTCCCGGCAATTTCAGCACAGATTTATTACAGGAAAGGTAGAGTGCTAGTGGGAGAATTCCCAACAGCACTGAAGGGGAGAGTGTACCCTTTGGGGGCTGGGGAAATGGCGCAGTTGGCTAGGAGCAAGCGCTGTTCTTGCAGAAGACCCAACCAAGTTCAGCTTGCAACACCCACATCAGGCAGTTCACAGTTGCCTATAACCTCCACATCCAGGGAGACCCCACACCTCCATCCTCTCCTGACACCTGCACTCATGTGTACAAACCCACAGGCAGAGACAGACACACATATATACATAATTAAAAATAAAAATATAATTAAATATAATCCCAGCACTTGGGAGGCAGAGATAGGTGGATCTCTATGGGTTCAAGGCCAGCCTGGTCTACAGAGTGAGCTCCAGGACACCTGGTACTAAAAGGGAGACCCTGTCTCAAAAATACCAAAAAAAATGTAAAACCAAAAAAAAAAAAGATAAGTTGGAGAACAATGAAGATACCTGATATCAACCTCTGCCTTCCACATGTACACACACACACACACACACACACACACACACACACACACACAAAGAGAATATTCTTTGTCTTAGATGTTGAAAAAGGGGCCCTACTGTTCTAGCTCTGTAGCAGGAGACTAGAAGGGGGGTTCCCTGGAACCCAGGCCTAGGAAGGCTGGATTTAATTTCCCAGATGAGATGGGGTGGGCAGGGCTTCCCACTGAACTGGCATCCTCACTAATGAGTCTCTTGGTCACCTGGCCACTAAAAAAGGAGGGAGGAGTCCATGGACATGTGCTCTGACTTGCTCTTTGAATAATATTATCCCCAAACAGGTAGAGAGAAAAAGACCTCACCCTAAAAACATACCATACAGGCAGCGAGGTAAGCCCCAGGCAGAAGCACAAACAGGTAACTAACTCACCAAAGCCAGGGACTGCGGTTGGTTTTTCTTTTTGTTAAAATTCGGCTCATTCAAGGAAAGCCGTGCTGCAGTTGAGCTGGCCCGATGCCCTTCAGTGGTTCTGTGAGGACAAGGAACAGAGAGAGAGAAAAGCAACCGGTTTCTCAAAGTCGAGTTGAGGTTATTTATTTATTTTTTCAGGTTATTTATTTATTTATTTATTTATAACTTAGGTTCTATACTGGTTTTCTGTCACAACAAATTAATATTAAATACAACTAAGACATTTATTGTCTTATAGTTCTGTAAGTTAGGAGTCCAGTACAGAAAATGCCCACTGCACTAACAAGGCATTCCTGACCATTCTTCCACTGTCAAGTCTTACTGACAGCCGGGGAGGGCTTTGTATTTTTTTCTCACTGACCCAGGCTGGCCCTGAACTCACAATCCTTATATCTTTTTATTTCTTTACATTTTATTTTGTGTGCCTATCTGGAGGTCCATGCAACTCCATGGAGGTCAGAGGACAACTAGTGAGAGTTGGTTCTTTCTTTTTATCAGGTGGTCAGGCTTGGTGGCAGGCACAGTAACCCACTGCCCCATCTTGCCTGCTCAGTCCTCCTATCTGGAGGAGTTCCAAGTGTGTACCACAAAAGACCATCTTGTTCTCCCACTTCAGTGTACAGGAACTGACCACGCTGACGTACAACCTAATGTACACCATGTAATTAGCACCTAGAGCAAGAAACGGTGCCTTGGCGTGGGGGAGGTGCTGCTGCTCCCTCTTCCAGGTGCGACCTATCGTTCCACACGTGCCGACATCAGAGGATTCCATGTGTGGGCATGCCGGAGCATTACTGATGAGAAAAGAGAAGGCCCAAGTAATGTTCACGCATTCATTCAATAAATATTTTCTGGCACCTGCCTAGGTTGAATGACAGGGAAAATGGGATGGATCGATGTGATGCCGGTCCTGTGGCCTGGGATCTACTGTGGTACCAGTGTGGGTGAAGACCGAGGGTTATGAAGTAGCTAGTGAGGCAGTATAGGGGTCAGGTTGCTCAGAAGGCTTCCTGGGGGGTGAGCCCTGAAGGTGACTGTGGTGTTGGAAATGTGGGAGTAAGCAGTCACGTGGCGTTTGGAGACACAGATCCCACTGCCAGCCTTCGAGGCCCCCGAACGCCGTGATGCCCATGCTCCCCAGCCGACCACAGCTTTCCGGATTCGCAGCTGGAGGTCTCAACCTCTCATGCATTGCACAGATGTGTACACAGCTGTTTGGGGTGGGGAAGTCCCTCCTGCCTGACTCTGAGCTCCTGCCTCTTGGAGCTGAGGGGAGAATCCCACAAACCTCCAGGTAAGGCCTGATCCACTGGACCCATTTCCTGCTACTAGCGGCTCCCAGTCTGCATGTCCACGCCTCCCAAGGCAATCTTCTCTGGGAGACTTCTCCATTTTCCATAACACAGTCCACATTTATTTACTGGACACAACACTCTGGGGTACACTGGGAAGACAGCTGTGCAGGAGACAGACATGCAGAAGCAAAGCTGTCATAGTCAGTTCTGGCTGCCAAGGCAAAATACCCTGGACTGGTGGTGTAGACAACAGACATTGTTTTCTTACCACTCTAAGGATGGGGAAGCCCAAGATGGAGGAGCTGATTTGGCTTCTGGTGAAGCCTCACAGAACTGCCTGCTGTAACCTCATGTGGGTGAGGGTGGGGTCCTCTCAGATCAGGGCCCCACCCGGAGACCTCAGTGCAGCTATATAATGTGATGTCAGGAGGGGATAAGGGTGATGGGCAGAGAAACAGGAGAGGGACACAAGGTGGAGTTTCAGGGAAAGGTCTCTGAGGGGGGCACTGGGACCCAAAGGAGAGAAGGAAACAAGTTATAGCAGGCTGGGCAGAGTGCTCTGGAGCAGGCAAGGACCAAGATGGAGACTTAGGCTTGGAGGAACTGACACTGGAGATGGAGCGAAGGCCAGCAGCACTGTTAGAAATATGTTCAAGGTGCAAGGAAATGACTGTGGCCACTCCATTGAAAGGGTCTCAATGAGGAAAACCTTTACTTCTGATCAGATGGGTGCACGACTCACAATAGAGATGGAGAAGCAAACGCACCAAAAAGGGGTAGGACAAGTTTTTATCCTATCCTACCTCCTAATCAACAGTACTGTTTCTTTTCCCTCCTGGTTGGCTATGAATCTGCACAAAGGAAGAAAAGGGAAATGGGAGAAGAGGGTTGGCCAAAGGAAAGGGGAATGAGGGTTTGGCCAAATGGCGGCACAGGTCATCAATTCCTGGAATGCACCAGGACTCTTCCTTCTTTTGTAACTACAAGTTTTATACAGTAGTGATCAGAAGATTAGAATCCTTTATCATTAATCCAGAGTTTTTGTAGGGGCCAATCAACATTATAATTCCTGGGCTGGAGAGTTGGTCCATTGGTTAAGAGCACTGGCTGCTCTTGCAGAGGACCTGGGTTCTATTCCTAACACCCACATGGTGGCTAACAGTGGTCTGTAATTCCAGTTCCAGGGGATCGTAGGCCTTTCTGACCCCCACGAACACTACATAACATCAATGCACCTACATACATGCAGGCAATACTCTCATACACATAAAATGAAAATAAAAAATATATTTTTTGGTCTTCTTGAGACAGGGTCTCCCTTTCGTTCCAGCTGGCTGGAACTCGCTATGTAGACCAAGGTGGCCTTGAATTTAGACTCCTGCCACTGCCTCCTGGGATTAAAGGTGTGTGCTGGGATTAAAGGCATGTGTCACCACTCCTGGCAATAAAGTATTTTTTTAAAAAGGCCATACATTTTTTTCGTCATATATTTTGGTAGGGTGGGGAGGGGGTTATCAGGACATTAGAATTCCTTGTAAAATGTTTCATAGGGTTTGAAAGTAAAGACTAATATTTGATTTTTAAAAAAAATATATATTTGATGTTTCTTACAAGCACTCACCTCCCCAAGGCCACCTGCCCTGTCCTGGGAAATGGGTTACAGGGTGAGACGAGGAGACGGCCTCTGGAGCTGTCCCTTGGGTCTTCCTTTATGTACACTGATGGATGCCCAGCTGGACCTTGGGCATTATCGGAATCACAGGACCTCCTCTATCCCTGGCCTCCACATACCAAGTCAGCACTGGAGCTAAGAAGACCCGCAGTGGGCATGGGAGGAAACTGAGTCCGCACCGTGCCGGGTGCAGAAGTCAGAGTCGGGTCAGAGGGGCTTTGCCGCAGTGGCTTTTTGCCAAGTTTTGAGAGGCAAGCTTTCAGCAGAAGAAACCTGTTTGGTGCAAATGTTGTGGGAATGCACCGGATGGCAACAGAGCGCAAAATCACTGGGGTGCTGGGTGAGGACGGAAAGAGAGGCTCGGGGCCCACTCCACCCCATGGCCGGCCGGGGCTGGCGGGGAGGACACAGAGAGCAGGAAGGTCAAGGAGGCCACGCATAGGAACTCATGGAAACATCACGCGACCGCTTAAGGGGGGCGGCGGCTTCAGGCGTTCGAGGTTGGCGGAAGCTGGGACTGCAGGAAGCGGGAGTGGCTATGGGCGGGGTCTGGGAGGGGGCAGGACCAGGACTGACCCGCAACTACGGAAGCCGGAGTTGAGGCGGAGCCTGGAGGACCAGAGGGACTTGGAGGCGGGGGCCTATGTGTGGGGCGGGGCCTAAAGTGGAGGCGGGGCTTAGATGGCCTAGGGCGGCCATCTAAGAGGACTTCAGAGAGGAGGTGGGCGTAGGAGATGGAGGCGAGACTTGGTAGGTCTGGGGCGTGGTCTCGTGTTAGGAGGCAGGGCCTAGGAGATATGGCGATTCGGGGGTGTGGTTTTGTGCAAAGAGGTGGGGGTCTAGAGGTTAGATGCGGCGAACCTGGCAGACACATGAGAGGCTTGGAAGGGTTGGGGCTCGGCCTACATGAGGAGGCGGGGCTTGGGAGGAAAGGGACGGGGTTGGGGCGGGGCTTTGAGCGCAGGAGGCGGGCCCAGGGACTGTGGGCGGGGTCTTGGCGGCGGCGGGGGCGCGCGGGCGGCGGCGCTGAGGTTAGCTGTGTTCGCCGTGTTCTCTCGGTCGGCGGCGGCGGCGTGCACAAAGGCGGATTGTGGCTTCACTGGTGCTTTCGGCGGGTGGCGGAGCGCGGGCGGCGGGGCGTGCCGGGGGCCCCCGCGGGCGCGGCGCGGGCGATGAGCTGGGGCCCGGCATGGCCTCCGCGCGGCCGCCGGGCCGGGCCAGTGCCCCGCAGTCCGCGCCCGCGGGGCTCCGGGCCGGGCCGTCCGCGCTGCCCGCTGCCTCCCGGGAACCTGGGAATGGCGCGGATGCGGAGGAGCGCTCTCTGCAGCACATGCTGCGTGCCATAGCGGAGGAGCGCGGCCGCCTCAGCCTGCGCCGTGAGGTCTGCGGCCTCGGTGAGTGACAGGGCTGGCGGTGCGCGCCTGCGAGTGCGTGGGTCCCTGTGTGTCGTCCTGCGTGTCCACCTCCGCGCTTGTGTCTGCTTGTCCAGCTCCGTGCGCCTCCCCGTGCGCCCTGTCCTCCATGCGTCCCCACCGTCCTGCGCCTAGCTTCTGTGTCCCCATCTCAGTCTCGCTCTTTGCAAGCACAGAACCCTGTGCTCACGGATCGTTCGGTGTCTCCTCATGCCGGTCCCGATGTCTGGTCCCACCTCCTCCTTCCTCTTCGTGGTTCTGCAAGTCTAGTCGCCCTTCCTTCTGGAAGACCTGGCGGCTCCGTTGCTGATGCAGGAAGTGTGGCTGGGTGATTTGGGATTTGGAGGACCCTGGCCCTATGGAGGACCGAGTCTCTTGCTTGCTGTAGCCTTTGTCTTTTTGCACCCAACGCCCTCTTCTCCATTAGCTCTACCAAGGACCTGTTGGGTCTTTGCCCCCTGAACCCACCTACTTGGCACTGGAATGAATCAAGGCTTGATGCCTTTCTGCATGTGATTGTGGTCTAAGGGGTCATCCATCTGCTGGGTGGGGTGGGGGTGCCTCATTGTTTGAAAGGGCCTGGGACTGCAGGTGTGGGTGGGGTCTCCCTGCTTGGATGTGAGGTAATGCTTCACTGAAGGATCTGCCCAGACCCACGCGGCAGGAACCCCCTCCCCTGTAGACTAGGGCTTGTCATTTTCTTCATGAAAAGACCCCTCCCTTCTTCCTGCAAGGAATGACTTCATTCCAAGTTGTCAGTATCCCCTCATCCTAATCTCCTAGTCTGGGCTCTTGGGGTTTCTGAGGTGGGTGACACATTTCTAGATTCTACCAGTGCCCCAAAGTGGAAATGGACCTCCTAAAGGCCACCGGGTAGCAGGTACCACCCAGTGCCAGGAACTCAGGGTCCTTTTGTAGGCCACGCCCTGGAGACTGGGCAAGAAGAGGAAATAAATCTGAATCCTCCTTTTTGAAGAAGGGCTTAATACCAGGCCTTCTTGTCAGCGAGGTTCAGCCCAGCCAGCCCTGAGTGGAGCTTTCCTGTCCGTCAGGTGTGGCCACCCAAAGAGTGTCTTGTGAGGTGGGGATGGATGAGAACATAGATTTCAGTGGTTTCCTCTCTGAAAAGGTTTGGAGCAGAAATTGGACTATCCTCATTCATGGATTGAGCACCTACTGTGTGCCAGGTGCCTGGCGTGTGCAGCTGTCAACTTGCACAGAATGTCTGAACTGGAAGGGGTTTGGGGGACCATCTGCTGTAAGCCCCTCAGCCTTGAAAACTCAGCAGTCCCAGGCAGCCCCTCCTCACTGTCTTGTGCACACACACATCCCTGCTGTCTTCTGATGGCCCGGACCAGAGAGCATCATCTCTCCTGTCAGACACTATATGCTAGGTGCTGTGGGCATGCTTTGCCAGCTCTCCCCAATACAATATCCCCACTGCCAAGCAGGAATATAATCTCTATGACCTATGAGGAGCCTTGTCCTGACAGCCAACAAGGAAGTGGCACAGCTGGCTGACCCTGGCTAGTCTGACCCCAGAGCCTCCCCACATCCCCAGCCAGGCCTGCTGTTCCCAGAACTCAAATAATTACCTCATTGTCACTTCTTCCCCAGTTTCCATTTCTTCCTCACACACTGGGCTCTCCCTATTACCTGGTATCTGTCCACTTCCATTAACCCAATCAAGAAATGCCTTCTCAACATGCCCAAAGGCTTGTTTCTTAGGTGATTCTAGATCAATATTAACAGTCACAGGTCTGCTGGATGGGCCACACACCCAGAGCATAGGAACTCACAACCCTGTCAGAGCCCTTTACACCTGCCCCTCCTGTGCAGTTTGTCCTCTCAGCCTGTGGGGTCAGGATTACATTTTTGTTTTGTTTTGTTTTGTTTTTGTGTTTCTGTATTGTTGCTTGGGTTCTGTCTTGCTATCCTCACTTTACAACCATGACAACCTGTTGGATTTATAAATAAACTTATTTAATTTTTTTGGTGCTGAGTATTGAACCTACAGCCTCATGTATGGTAAACACTTGCTTTTTCACTGAGTGGCACCTTCAGCCCATTATGAATGCGCTTAGGTGCTTAATTAAAGCTTAGGTTACTCCAGGCTGTGCTGTGCCTGCTGAGGCTGTGTTGACCCCTCCCCCCCAGGTTCTTGAAGGAACCTTTGGACAGCTGCTGTCATGTCTGAGTCACTATTTATGAGATGGGTCCTTCCTGCATAAGGATGGTCACTTCCTTGGCTCTTGTGATGAAAAGACATCTTAGGTGTAGCTGCAAACCTAATTTTTGACTCTTCTCCGGTCGCAGGGGAATTTTTTATACACTTGCTGTGTGCCAGCGGTTGAGGCAGGTCTCTGCTTTATGAGAGGGCACCATCTCTCAGGGAGGGAAGGCAGGTGGACAGGTATTGCTGGGCTAGGTAACAACTCTGCTGGAAGCAGTCAAGGCTGGGATCACCCAATGCAGGATTTTGTTACTACTCCCACAGGAAACTGCTTATGGTTCTGCAGTCTCTGAAGATCTCTGTTCTCAGGCGGGATGGGTCAGGTGGTTTGGTGCTTGGGCCTGTGATGCAGTCATCTAGCTGGGCAGACAAAGTCTGCTGCTTCTCCTAGGCTTGGGGTTTCTCCAGGGCCCTGGATGGCAGCACAGGCAAGCCTTCTTCATGGAGACAGTGTGCTTCACCAGCCAGTGTGAGTACTAAGAGGCCAGCCGAGGCTCGAATCCGGCCGCTTGACTTTAGTCCTGATGGATGGTGGAGGGATCCTCCCCCTGTCTACAGTGCTACTGGTCAAAAGGGGTATTTGGGGAACTGGAGAGAAAGATGGCTCAGTGGTTAAGAGCACTGGCTGCTCTTGCGCAGGACCCAGATTTGGTTCTTAGCACCTGCATGGCAGCTAGTAACTCCTGTTCCAGGACATTCGATGCCCTTTTCTAGCCTCTGAGGGCATTGCATATGGTATGCTACATACATTCCAGAAAAACACACACATAAAATTTAAAAAAAAATTAAAGGAGTGTTCTGTGGTCATTCTTTCAGTTCATCCTTGAGTTGTTCCTGAGATAGGTCTCATTGTGTTGTGTGGACACAGGCTTGGAAGGGGCAGTATTGAAAGGATAGAAAGTGGCAGGATGTATATGAACCTGGGCTTTTCCCAGACCTGTCCTCAGTATGCCAATAGCCTGACCAGCTGGGGGCACAGAGCTGCCTGGCTGAGGTGGAACAAGGAGGCTGTGAGCTCCCAGCCAGCCAGAAGGGGTCAGAGACAGCAGCTAGGCTCACTGTGCTGCCCAGGGGCAGGGGTTGTGAATGATCTTCCTGTATGGAGGAGCAGAGGCTGGTGTGGCCTGGAGGGGGCTGTGAGAGTTGAGGCTGGAGCTGTGGTTTGGGTTGAATGGCTGAGAATTTGGTATTTCCCAGGACTGGCCTCTGGGAGCTTTGCAGGCATGACCCTGGGCCTGGGCCCGTGTCAGCACACAGAACTCTGCACTCTGTGTGGCCCATCTGCCTTGTACCTGTAGTGTTTCCTGTGGCCCTGCCTCCGTAGAGGTAGCCTATGCTATCATCTCATTTTGCAGGTAAGGAAGCTGAATTTCAGAGAGGATGGACTCTCTCAAGGTTACAAAGCTGGGAAGCCTGAACAATTTCAGCTGAGGCCAGTGAGCGGTGATATTGGGGGGGGTTCATGTGGGGGAGCAAGAGAGCTAAAGGAGTGGAGACTGCTTTTCAGGGAGCCCCGTTCTCGTGCTGCACCTATTGTATACCAGGCTCTGGCACCACCTTTTGAATTGCAACGAACCTTGTGTACCTCCAGCTGCCTTTTCTCATTTGCTAGGCAGGAATAGCTTGGCCTAAGTGGTGGCTGGGGATTGTGTGGCAAGTGTGTCTGGAAGGGAAGACCGTGGGGTCCTCACCAAGCACTGCCTCTATGTCCTGTTTGTACAACAGGAGAAAGAGTCCGGGGACATTTCACAGAAAAGTGGCGGGTAGGGAATGAGCCCTGGAAGCCCAGGCTCAGCACAGCCCTGGTAGAGTCAAGTGAGTCTGCTGCTGCTGCTGCTGCTGCTGCTGCTGCTGCTGCTGCTGCAGCTGCTGTGCAGTATAAGACATCTGGCTCAGCTTCTGCACGCAGGATTTCGTTTTTTGTTTTTGTTTTTGTTTTTAGCTAGAAACAGAGACAGTTATTAAGAAAGGGAAAGCACTCTCAAGAATGGGAGAGGGCTAGAGAGCGGAGGAAAAAGCCCAAAGTGACACTATATTCTTGCTCTGAAGTTCAGTCTGACCTGCAGTCACTGGGGGCAGTCTCTCTTGGGGGGCTGTTAGTGACCTTCCAACTATGGCAGTCAGGTCTGTTGTGGGCCAGCATGGTGGGAGGAAGTACGGCTGTTTGGAATGGTAGCAGGCCATTTTCGGTTCCTGGGCCTATTTTAAGGCCTTTTGGTTTCCGGCCTCTGCTAGTTCCTGGAGCCACTGGGAGGCTCCCCTAAGGTGAACACCCTGTGTCCTTCAGGGGTAGCCGAGGACTCCAGGCCTTGTGCTCTAACGAGGTGGCGGTCACAGCTGCAGGGCCGTCTGAAGCCAGCCTGCTTTGCCTGCTCTGCCTGCTCTGCCTCGGCTGAGTCCTTTTCCCTGTCTGCACTTTCAGTCTTTTGACCCAGGGGCTCCCTCTATGAACTGGACAGGCTTGTGAGTATCAGCTAAGCCACAAATTAGCTCACTGAAGAGAAGCCTCGAGCAGGGCACTTGTTAAAAGACACCCTCCAAGTTACCAAAGTCCATGCAGTTAAATAGGCTAATTTGCTAGGCATGGTGGTGTACAACTGTGATCTCACACGTGGGAGGGGGAGGGAGGAGGACTGCTGCAAGGTTGAGGTTATCCTAGTCTAGACAACAAATTTTAGGCAAGCCTGGGCTATTTATGAGACCCTGTCTCAAAAATTAATATATATATATAATATTATATATGTAATATATAACATATGCTGTGGAATCTGGAAAACAGGAGCAAGGAAACACCATTCATGGTTCCCTTTATTCAGGACACAATACTAACCTCACAGCCTGGCCCTCCAATCTTCTCAAAGCCTTAAATTCTGTACAGAAAATTTCTTATACTTTTCACTTAACATTCCTGGAACATATTCCATGTTGTTCAAACTCCAAACATTATTTAAATGACTACACAACAGTTGAGTGGCTATGCCATAATTTATGTAATTGGTTTCATCTTGTTGGAAATGTAGCTTGGATCCAGCTTTTCGCTGTAATAAATAACCTAGGGCAAGCAAATCTCTTTATATGCAAACGGGTTTCTGTCTTTGCCTCATAACTTGGGATGCCACTGTCAGAGTCTGACCTCCAAGGGCTGGGACCGCAGCTGGAAGACAGAGGTTTGCCCAGCTCACAGGGACACTTGTTAACCATCGGTACAGAGCAGAAAGGTGAGCTGCTGTAGGTGAGAGCTGGTGTGTGCGAGGAGCCGAGGAGGGGCCGGCACCAGACCAGGCTGCTGTGCTGGGCTGGGATCCTTTGGGATCCTTTAGTTAGTCTTCTCACCCAGTGTTCTCTCCCAGAGATCTCGGGCTTCCTCCTGCTTCTGGAAACAGGGGTCAGGTCCCATGGTTCCCCAGCCAAGGATGGTGAAGTCTGATGAGAGCTGTATCTCTGCACACACACACACACACACACACCCGCATCTGCTGCGGCTCCCTCCTACTCTATGTTACCATGCCTGGAACTGCTTAGTGAACAGCATCATAAACATCACCTCAGTTTACCTCTGTAACTACCTGGGAGAATACACACACACACACACACACACACACACACATATATATATATACACACACACACACACACACACACACACACACACACACACAGACCCAGAGTGCTGAGAGATGTTTCAGGTCCATCTTTTCTGTCTTCTTGGGCCTGGCTGAGCTCAGCTTTCTAGGAGGTAGAGTTCTTGGCCAACACTGACCCTGCCAAAGAGGTGGAGGCTATGCTGTCCTGCTCATCCCTGAGGGTCTGGCCCAGCCTGGCAAACAGACTGTAATCTTGGGAGCTTCCTGGAGAGCAGCCATCAGGGCTGATCCCTGGGTGAGGTGGAAATACCCAGTGTGGATCCAGGGGTGAGCTTGTCTTTGAGTGCCCCCTTGGCGTGTTCTGACAAGATGTGGTCTCCCCAGACCCTCCAGGTGTTCCCATCTCTGGGCCCATCCCTGAGGCTCCCAGCTGGAATGTCCTCCTTGACCAGACCTACCTGCTTCTGTGCTGAGCACATGACATGGGCTTATGTAGCTGGGAAGTGCTTGGCCTGGGTCGGAGCACTGGGTGGTTGGTGGTACTCACTGGATTTGACTTGAGCCTCAGCTCCCAACCAGCCCGCTTGCCTCATATACCTGCTTATTAGCACACCTTGCATGCTCCCAGTCACCATATCAATGCCTTTGCACAGTCCCTCCCCTGGGAACCTGGTGTGTGTGTGGCGCTCAGGATAGAACCCGGGGCATGTTAGGCAAATAACCCCACCACTGAGCTGCATCCCAGCATCTCTGAGAATTTCCAACCCGGAAAACCTACTTCTCCCCACCTGGGCATGAGTTTATCCCACAGGGTCTGGAGTCTCTGCTGTGAGCATGTTCCCTGTGTGAGCAAGGGTGACGCTCAGGGCTGGTGGCCAGTGATCTGGAGATGGCACCACCTGCCACTGAGGCTCAGCAGGGGGAGAGCCCTACCTGTGACGCCTCCCTTGCTGCTGTCATCCCTCTTTTTGGCATATGTGGCTGATCTTCACTCTCTCTTGGACCTATCTGACTAGTTTGCTGATTTTAGCAACATGACCTCGGTATCTGTGCTGGATAGCTTTAGTGTCAACTTGACACACCTGGGTTGAGGGAGCCTCAATTGGGGAATTTGCTCCATTGGATTGGCCTGTGGCCATGTCTGTGGAGTACTGTCTTGATGGTTGAGCAGTGTGGGAGGGCCCAGCCCACAATGAGTGGTGCCACCCTGGGCAGGTTGTTCTGTACAGTATAAGAAGGCAGGCTGGGCATGAGCCAGGAGAGCAAGCCAGTGAACAATACTCCTCCATGGCCTGTGCTTTAGCTCCTGCCTCCAGGTTCCTGCTCTAAGTTCTTGCCTTGGGCTCCCTGAGAACTGTGACCTAGGAGATGTAAGCTGAATAAACCCTTTCCTCCCCAAGTTGGTGTCGGTCAGAGTGTTTTGTCACAGCAATGGAAGACAAACTAGGACAGAGATTGGTACCAGAAGAGTGGGGTATTGCTGTGACAGACCTGACCTTGGTGTTTTGGGGAAGGATTGTGGAGACGTTTGGAACTTTGGGCAGGGAAGATCATTGAATGCCTAAAGATCGTTGCTGTGGAGCTTGGAACAGTTTTGCTGAAGGATTTGTAGAAGATGGAGGCCTGGCTTGTGAAGTTTTTAGTTTCAAAGGGGAGCAGAGATCATCAGGACTGTGTAATCTGTGGGTTCTGGTCAGCTGGGGCTGAAGAATCAGCTGTAAGTAACAAGAGACCAGAACCTGAAGTGAAATCTTTGTTGTACTGGGACAATTGATGCTGGTTAGCTGGGTCTGAAAAATCAGCTGTAAGTAACAAGAGACCAGCATCATTGTGGTGAAATCTTCTGGGAATAATTTCTTCAGGGTCAGCACACGGAAGCTGTGTTCCAGAAGGGGCCCAAGCCTCCATATCAAGCCAGAAGCAGGACTTGGTAGTGTGTAAGAGTCTCCTATGTGGTTCTGGTGTTGAAATTTGAGGGGGTCACAGAGAGCAGCCGAGGCTTGGCACTGTGAGGTCAGGAAAGACCATTGGTGGAAGTGCACCTCGGTTACAGTGAAGACCCCAGGATTGCAGGGGTCATGGAGAGAAGCTGAGGCTTTGCACCAGGAGAGGTCAGAAGAGACCATTGGTGAAGGTGCTGCCTCAGTTTCAGTGGAGACCCCAGCTTTTTGGAGATGCCAGGACCATGGGATGACCACCAAGAACAGTGGCAGGTGTGGAATGGAGTCGGCCTGAGCCTGTGAGATGAGCTGTGTGTGCCACGGACTGCAGAGTTGGAGAGGGGGAGCTGCCAAGACCCTTTGGACCCCAGATCGTGAGTGAATCCCAGGTGTCCAGCCTTGAGCTACTTTGCTGGACTTAGGTTTTGTTTGAGAGTGCCTGATTCTTCCCTTTGAAATAAGACAGTACTTGTTTTGGATTTTACAGCAGCCCACAGTTAAGAGACTTTTAATGGACTGTGAACTTTTAAGTGTTTGGACATTTTAAGGACTGTGAGGCTTTTGAGGTTGTACTGTCTTAGGTTGTGATTCATGTTAACATCATATTTTGGGGATAAGAACTGGAAAGGTGGTGGTTTAATAGTGATGTGTTTTGTGTGTCAAGTTGACAAGCGGTCAATTGTGCTGGATAGCTTTAGTGTCAACTTGACACACCTGGATTGAGGAAGCCTCAGTTGGGGAATTGGCTCCATTCGATTGGCCTGTGGCCATGTCTGTGGAGTACTGTCTTGATGGTCGAGCAGTGTGGGAGGGCCCAGCCCACAATGAGTGGTGCCACCCTGGGCAGGTTGTTCTGTACAGTATAAGAAGGCAGGCTGGGCATGAGCCAGGAGAGCAAGCCAGTGAACAATACTCCTCCATGGCCTGTGCTTTAGCTCCTGCCTCCAGGTTCCTGCTCTAAGTTCTTGCCTTGGGCTCCCTGAGAACTGTGACCTAGGAGATGTAAGCTGAATAAACCCTTTCTTCCCCAAGTTGGTGTTGGTCAGAGTGTTTTGTCACAGCAATGGAAGACAAACTAGAACAGTATCTTCACGGTTAACATCCCAGCAACGGTGTGTAGGTAAGTGGCATCTCAAGAGTGGCACATTCCCTCCACGCCCAGACTCCCTCTCCACACAGGGAGATAGAGGCCCAGCCCCACCAAATGGAACCAGCCTGCTCAGCAGCCCTGTCCCTGTCCAGCCCCACTCTGAAGGACGGCATTCTAGAGTTTTCATTTTGGGTTTCTTTTGTCACCAGAGTTGGAGGGGTGGTTGGGGAGTACCCACATGGGGTGATGGGGAGATACCCTAGCATCATGCTTCCTGGGGCCTAGTTTTGGCTCAGACAGCAGAATGTCCCCTGGTTCATGCCACTGTCCATGCTGGGGGAGCTGGGATATAGCTGGAGGATCTCTGAGAGCAACCAGCCCAGCCCTGTTGTTGGCTGGGACAAGTGGGGAGGCTGCTGGGGGATCCTGACTCACACAGCACTTGTCCACAGAACCTTAGCCACTCGCCCCGAAGCCCCACTGGGCTGCTGGAGTTTCCTTATTTCACACAGACAATAAGGATCCAGCCACTGGGAGGGTCTCTAAGACTCACCTTGTGAGGGCTGCTTGGCTGTGGAGTAGAGCAGGGCTCGGCTGGATGTGTCCACTGACTGTCTCTGGGATATGCAGACATTGGGCTTGCAGTTTGGGGCTTCTTTGGGCTCCCAGGGGCAGCAGGGTCGCCTAGCCAGTAAAGGACAGGGATTGGAGAAGAGACATTATCAGCTTGCTTTGAGGGATTCCCTTCCTTCTTAATCCTCTTTCTGTGTGTGTGTGTGTGTGTGTGTGTGTGTGTGTGTGTGTGTTTGTGTAATCTGCAGTGATGTATGTGTAGGTTTGTGTATGGATGCAAAGGCCAGAGGTCAACACAACATGTCTTCCTCATTGTTTCTTTTGTTTTTTTGAGACAGGGTCTCCCTGCAGCCCCAGATGTCCTGGAACTCACTTCGTAGACCAGGGTGGCCTTGAACTCACAGAGATCCACTGCCTCCCAAGTGCTGGGACTACAGGCATGCATTGCCATGCCTCTTTACCTTATTTTCTGAGACAGATCCTGTCACTGTCCTGGAGCTAGCCTGTTTGTGATGGCTGCCCAGCAGGCTCTAGAGGCCTTCCTGCCTCTGCCTCCCCATTGCTAGGGTGACAGGTAGTGTCACCACCCCCAACTTTTACATGGGTGCTGGTATCAGACTTAGGTTTTTGTTTTGTTTTACTTTTGAGACAGGGTCATCCTGTAGCCCTAGCTGGGCTGAAACTTGCTGTGTAGACTAGGCTGGCCTCAGTCCCACAGACCTACCTGCTTCTGCCTCCAGAGTGCTCTACTGCCACACCTGGTCAAACAGGTCTTTGTGCTTTTGCAGCAAGCATTTGACTGCCTGAGTCACCTCTACAAAGTGACAAGATAATGAGACAGAATCCAGCTGGCTTAAGGATTTACTTATTTAGGGTATTTGAGGTGGGGTCTTGCTAGGTAGAGCAGACTGCCCTTGATTTCATGGGGCCTCAGTCTCCCCAGGACTGGGATTCCAGGTGTGGGCCACCATACCTGAACTTGAGACTTTAAAATGGTATTTCTGTGCTGTTGCAAATGGCCAGTGTGTGTTTGGACAGTGGCAGTAGAAGGAGGGTGTCACTGTCTCTTTTGTGGGTGGCCGTTACTGCCAGCTGTGGCTCCTGGTTTTTTGATGGGCTTTGAGTGCAAAGAAGGCTTTTCACACTTGGGTAGTGCCTTTGACACAGAAAGGGAGGAACAGGAGACAAAGCTGTCTTCTCTCCACAGGTAAGTGGGCTCTGTCCTCACGCTTTCCTGCTTTTGAGAGCACAGAGAGAGACTCAGTGATAGGTCAGCTGTGAGCCAGGTGAGGGCTGGTTTTGTGTCATTTGGTTCTTTGTAAAATATGACTTCATAGATCCCTCTGCAGCAGCCTCTACAGGAGACCCTGGACCTAGGAGAGCCTCACCCTCTGGAGCTTCTGCCCATCTAGCTCATAACTTTTTTTTCAAGACAGGGTCTCGTGTAGCACAGGCTTATCTCGAACTTCCTGTGTAACTGAGGATTACTTCTTTAAATTTTTGATCCTTTGGCCTTCCCTTCCAGAGTGCTGGGATTCCAGGTACGACCCACCAGACTGGGTTGTGTGTAGTGCTAGGGATGGACCCTAGGGCTTCATGCATGCTAGGCAAGTACTGTCTGCTGAGCTGCACCCCCAGGCCTCCAGAGTGCATTTATATGTGTGGTCACTACCGTTGCCTGGGTTATGCAGGTCCTGGTTACTGACCCTCAGAAATGCAAAGCTGAACTGCTGTGCCAGATGTTGTCTCCCAGAGCTTGGAGCTCACTGGCAGAGCAGGTAGGCAGGGGGTGGTCTTTCAGGCCTACAGCTTCCTTGCATACCATTGTGGGACCTTCCCTGACAACCCCCAGACATCTGGGCCCCACTGCTGATGTAGATAATGAACAGTCCTTTCTGTCACTTGAGGACTATGGCTGAGATCCCAGCAACAAAAGCAGATTAACAAGAGAAAAGCAAACAGGTTCATTTAATGTAAGTTTTAGGTGACACGGGAGCCTTCCTAAAGATGAAGGGGTAAAACTGGCCATGTTTCATGCTAGATCTGATGAAGAAGTGGCTAAGTGCCCATACCTATTAATCTCAACACTTGGGAAGTGGAGGCAGGAGGATTGCTATAAGTGTGAGGCCAGTCTGAGAGTCTGTCTCAAATAAACAAGTAGTCCTAGAGAAGTATGATTGTATAAAAAGTATGGTCCAGCTGGGCATGGTGGCACACACCTTTAATCCTAGCACTCAGGAGGCAGAGGCAGGTAGATCTCTGTGAGTTCAAGGCCAGCCTGGTCTGCATAGTGAGTTTGGTCATCTGGGGCTACCCGGAGACCCTGTCTCAAAAAAAAAAAAAAAAAAAAAAAAAAAAAAAAGTATGGTCCAGTGTCAATAAACTGAAGGGCTTAGTGGGGCCGGGATTGTCTCCTTCTTCAGAGGCAAGGGTGTTTTTCCTTTGGGCTTAGGGAGGCACTCCCAAGTGAGGTCTCTTGACCTGCCTTGAGGGAGGGTTGGAGAATCCTTCCTGGATTGTGTGGAAGAGGTGCAGCAGAGGCAGCTGCCCTGTTTGTTCCGTCTTCTCAGATATCAAAGTGCCGTATTTTGAGGTAGCATGTTGGATCTCCATCACCACCTCCTCTTTTGACACCCATCCCCATGTGAAAATCTCCCCTAGTTCCTCCAGCTCAGCCAGCCCATGGCAGTCTTTAGCCCAGGCATACCTGCTGCCCTCTGTGTATACTGCAATAACAGCCACCATCTTCATAGGAGCAGCTGGGAGTGCTTGTAGGAGACCTGAAAGATCTGGCTCGTTGACTCTCGATGTCACCTCATAGAATGAGGGGGTGGGGACCCTCACCTGAGATTCTAGCCATTCCCTCCTGTACCTCCCATCCAGTTGTCTATAATTCTGCCCTAATTATACATGGCCTCTGGTGCCGGGAAGTGCTACCATATATAGACTCTGGGGATAAACTGGAAGGGACTTGATCTATGCTGCTATGGGGAAGTCATCTTCCTGCTGGAGTGAAACTTTCTGATGCTGTGGCTATTTGTGGGGTGCACACACTCGTAAGTAACCCCTCACTCATGCTCTGTAAGTGAGCACAATAAATGCATTGTTTTCCCAAGTTGGGCTTTGGTAGAGTCCTGCTTTGCTATGATGTTGGGGCCTTATAGGGAGGGGTCGACATTTGTTTCCTCTTCCTCAGGGGGAGTTCACACAGCACTGTAGACCATAGGCCGGACGTGGCCTTCCCAGCCCTCCTTCACCCCCCCACCCTGGTTCTGTGCTGTTGCCATCCCCTGTCCCCTTGGCCCTGCCCACTGCAACCACTTTTACTATCACCTCTGCTGGTCACACCTTCAATGACCTCTTGATGCCTCCATAGCAGAAGTCCTGAGACCCTTGGCGACCCAAAGTCCTCTAAGGGACTCAGGGGTCTCCTGGGGCTCCTTCACCCTCATCTCCCTTCTGCCCAGAATTGCCACGCTGCCCTATCTATTGGACAGCATCATCTGTCAGCTGGAGGCCCCTGTGGGGCCTTTTCCTGACTCTGATGGAACTGTGTCCACTCCCACCCTTTGTTCTCAAGGGCAAGTCCTGCCAACAGCCCTGTGAACAGGCTTCTTCCCCCCCCCCCCCCACGGCTCCCTCCTGGGCCTAGTCTAAACTATGTACCTTGTGTTGGCTCAGTGGGTGATTACTGAGCTCGGGTCCCCATGGAGCACATAGGGAGGGGCTTTGGGGTGCACTGGGTGGTGGAATGGTGACAAGGCCTCTGCTGCATGGGAGGGGTCAGGTCTTGGGTGTTGCATGGGACTTGTCAGGTCTTGGGTGTTGCATGGGACGGTGTCAGGTCTTGGGGAGCTGGCAGAGCCATGGTGGGTAAGGAGGAGAGAGCATTGCTTTGCTGCACTGATTCAGGGAAGTCTCTGCAGCCTTCTGGGCAGAGTGGGACAGGCAGGGAGCAGGGGCAGACCTTGAGCTCTGGCATCACAAAGGTGGCCCTTGGGGACTGGGGACTGGGAATGGCCCCTTCCCCTATACTTTTGGTTTCCTTTTATGCAAATGGAGTGTGTCAGGGCTGCCAGCTCAAGTTCTGGGACACCTGTTCCAAGTCCAGGGTCTTAACGGCTGTTAAAAACCACAGCACCTGTGGGAAGCACTGCTGGCCACAGGGCCGTTGCTTAGAACTGTGTGCTTGGGTTCAGGGACAACAGAGCTAGGAAAGACAGGTGGGAGGGGCGCATTTCCACCCTGCCCTGCTACGTAGAATGAAGCCCCTGCCATCCCACCACCCTGCAGAGCGGTGAGTCTACACGTGCCGTGCCCTCCCGCCCCTTCGCCAGGTACCCGCAGTACCCAACTTGGCCTGCTTCGGCTGCTGCTGACACGGGAGCTCTCTGTCTTTCCTGCCTGTAGGGAGGTGGGGCAGGGATTCCTGAATACTCAGGCCCTCTCGCCCCCTCCCCCCGCCCTGTCTCCCCTCCCCGCCCATGCGCGGCCCCCCCCCCCCATCTCCTGGGAGTTCTGGGAGTTCTCTCCCGCGCAGGGAACCTGCTGGGATGAGTCAGCCCCAGCTGGAGCTGCTTCGTGCTGAGGCTATGGGGCACGCTGAGGTGGTTTTCATCCAGGGGCTGTGGCAGAACCTGTACATTGCAGAGAGTCCCGGCCTCCTGGGAGGCCAAGTGTAGCTCTGGGGTGGGGGTGTCACTCCGGTTGGCACATGGAACCATTGAGACTCAGGAGGGGTTGAGAGTTGCTCGGGGTCCCACAGCAGCAGCAGAGAAGGACCTAACTTTGGTGGACGCTCACACTCAGACACATCTGATGCCCTGGTTTGGGTGGTCCTATCTTGGACTGGCGCATGAGGAAGCACCCAGCCCCTGGTCTTCAGAGGCCAGATGATGGAAGAAGTGAGAGCAGAGAAGGGGTCTGCACAGGGTGGGACCGAGAGGGCCTTTCCTGGAGGAAGTTACTTGGCAGAGAGGTAGGAGTGAGGGAGGGAAGGTGTGCTTGGGTTTGTTTTACCCCCAGAGGGAGTAGCTGGGTAACTTAAAGGCAGGAGAGACCTCTGGCTGGGTGGCCCTTGGGGTCCTGTTTTGTGTGGCTTTTTATCTGAGCACTTGAGAAGCACTTGGTGCACTTTGGCCTGCGGAGCCTGCAGCAAACTGGTTTCCTAGCATGGACGTGACAGTGCACAGCTACATGGATCGGCCTGGGGTGTCTGGATACTGGCAGTGAATGGGATGGAGAAGGGAGGGATGGGTGTGCAGGTCTGAGTTCCCAGCATGGGCCCTGGCTTCTGCACTGGTCAGCACTGGGGAGGGTGGGCCCTGGGAACCTGAGGTTCTATGATTCAGCTTATGCCCACAACTCATAGCACACAAGTGGAAGCTAGAGGAGAGAAATAGTGAGTTGCGCATGGAAAAGTGACCTTCAGCCCAGGGGACGTGGAGGCACTGGGGTTGCTGGCTCGTAGCTTCTCTCTGGGCCAGGGTGTCCTCCAGGTGTCGGGGAAGCTAACAAACAACTCAGGAGAACAAGCAGTGGTCAGAGCCAGAGTTTTTTAGGAATTCAGATGAAGCTACCGTGATGGTGGTGAGCCCAGAGCTCTGTCAGCTTGTGAGATGAGCCAGGAAGCATTGCAGTGGTCAAGGGCTGGGTGGTGACATCGCAGGGCCTCAACGTGCTGGTCACAGGACCATATGGGTGGTTTTGTAAGTACTGCTGCTGCAGAGGGAGATAAAGGACAGCTTGGTGGCCACTGGGATCCTTAGGGCCTCACACATGCGCTGTGCAGAGCAGGCCACAGAGTCCCAGTGTCTACTGTGACCTTGCTGGGCAGCCTAGACCTCAGGGTCTGTGTTTCCTAACTGTGAAGTGGGGTATTAGGGAGAGCACAGGATTCTAAGATTTAACATGCATTTTTGAGAAGGCTCCTGAGCAGGCCTGGCTGGTGGTGGCTGGGGGACACGTGCATGTCAAAGCAGCCTTAGTGTCTCTGAGCATTCATCTTACATTCATGTACTTTTAAAAAAATTTATTTATTTTTTTATGTGTATGAATGTACTGTCTGCAGGTAGGTTTGTGCACCCATGTTGTGCAATGCCATGGAGGTCAGAAGAGGGTGTCGGATTCCCCTGGAACTGGAGTTGAAGACAGTTCTCAGCTGCCATGTGGGTGCTGGGGATTGAACCCGGGTGTTCTGCAAGAGCAGTCGGAGCTTTTAACCAGTAGGCCATCTTCTCAGCCCCACGTTCATGTACTTTTATATCACATTGACTGGCTACCTTCTGTGGCCCCTGTCTAGCAAAGAGCTGAGGGTATGGCCTTGCAGGCAGAGGCAGGCAGCAGTGGCATCTGTGATAGGTGACTTAGACTTGAGCCTCAGTTTCCCATCAAGTGACTGAAGATTAAATGAGGGAAGCAGCCTAGAGCAGGCACTCGAAGTGGAAGGAATTGGGTACCAGGGTGCAGGAAGTCCTTGGCACATCAGGAGACACCCATTGGGTCAGAGGCAGCCTGAAGTTGGGGTGTGGTGCAAGTAGACCCCAGAGGGAGCAGACTCTGGCCACTGAGGGGTGTGGCCAGGGAAATGGGGCGAGGCTAGTTACTGCATTTGGGGACCGCAGGCTGGACTCCTTGGGGCTGTCTGAAGACTGTGGCTCAAGGAGATTTGACTTCCTGAAGAGAAAACTAGAACATCTTGGCCCGATTTGGCCTCCTGAATCATCCACACCCCAGGCTTCCCTTGGGGTTACTCACATGGGGACCTGACTGACCAGTTCTTTATCCAGGGTTCAGCAGGCAGCCTGACCTCCTTAGCCGGCTTCTTTGTGCTTTGCACCCTGGGAAGGGAGGGCCTCAGCCCCCAGGCACAAGTTGATGAAAGGCCTATTGAGGCAACAAAGGCCTATTTATCCTGTCCAAAGGCTACCCTTGGACTCCACTCAAGGAGTTGACCCCCTGACCCACACTGTTGGGAGGTATCCAGAACCCTGCAGAGTCCACTGATGACCAAGCACACTCTCAGGAGGACCTTGCCCGGGTGCCCATGGTTGGGCACTAGCATGGACAGACACTGTCTCAATGCCTGTGAAGTCGGCCCCTCCAGCTTCAATACCTACTCACATACTTGGTGCTGGGACTTTCCCTGTCCCCCAGTTGGCTCCCCCTTCCCTAGGACAGCCTTGACTGCTTCTCAGTCACCCCCTTGCCTCTGGGCTGTTTACACTGAGCCCCTGCTGAACCTCCTCTGATTGGGTTGCCGTTGCGGATAGGCTAGGGTGTGTGACTTGCCCTTCCAGCCCTTGCCTCCTGCTGGGCTCTGGATGCCATCTGCCTGTGGCCTCCATCATGGGTGTTCCACACCCACAGGGGTGGATGCTGGGTTCGTGCTGGGTTTACAGTCCAGCTGGGGCCAGCTGTGCCCTGGGGAAGCCTCTGTTTGATGCTGGCATCCCTGATTGTAAAACAAAACCTGCTGATGGAATTGTGAGATGGAGAAGGAAGTTTAGCCTGACTCACAGGATGCCATAGTGTTTAGAAGCCTGTGGCAGGGGTTTTGGAAAACAGGAAGGAGCTGTAATTGCTCCAGACGGGAGCTACTGTGGACATCTGGGGTGGTGCTCTTCAAAATACCGACTATTCTCGTAAGTGTTTATATCAGTACAAGTTTAGTGTTCACACCCCCTTCCCCAGTATAAGCATTTTTCCAGGAATTAAGTTTTATTAAAATCTGATATTTAATAGTTCCTAAAAAGTGTTTGATATGGGGCTGGAGAGATGGCTCAGCGTCTGGGAGCAGTGACTGCTTTTGCAGAGGACCAGATTCAGTTCCCAGCACCCCACATGGTGGCTGACAGCCATCCTTAACTCCAGTTCTAGGGGGATCTGATGCCCTCTCCTGACTTCTGCAGCATTGCAGGACATGGGTGTACTCACATACATGCAGACAATGTACTCATACACATAAAGTAAAAAAAAAAAAAATTAAAAAGAGATATTGATTCCATTTTTCCTTTTTGTGTATGTGTAGGTATGTGTGGAGGCCAGAGGTTAATACCAGTTGCTCCATTTTATTTTTATTTTATTTATTTTTGTCGATTATGTTTATCTTTATTTTTTTATTTTTTTTGTACAAGATTACATTATAAATAAAATCTAGACCCGTGTCCCCCTCTCTACTCCCCCACCCGACCAGAGCTCATGCATTCGCCAAACATGTTTTTCATCTTTTTCTCAGTCTTTCTCAAACTCCTCAATATAGAAGTTGACTTTTTCGAGCAGAAGTTCACCATTTCAGTCAGTTCTTTGACACAGCCTTTTCTGTTATTGTTGTTGTTGTTGTTCTTTCCAATATGCACCACTGCCAACTACTTGGACAAAACCTCAAGGAGCCGTGTTCAAGAAATACTTACTACTAGGTAATTGGTGCTAGCATCCACAGATGAGGGATACCGTCATTTGCTTTTCTGGGACTGTGTTACTTCACTTAATATCTTCTAGTTCCATTCATTTATCCACAAAGTTCATGATGTCATCTTTCTTTACTGCTGCATAGAACTCCATTCTGTAATGTACCACATTTTCTCTATCCACTCATCAGTTGAGGGGCACTTGGGTTGGTTCCAGCTTTTTGCTATTGTGAACAGAGCTAAAATAAACATGGCTGTGCATGTATCTTGGTGGTAAGATGAGTCATACACAAGAGTGGTATGACTGGGTCAGGTGGTAAGCTCATTTAGAGTCTTCCAAGGGTTCTCCACACTGCTTTCCATAGTGGCTGTACAAGTTTACATTCCCACCAGCAGTGGATGAGTGTTCCCCTTTCCCCACAGCCTCTCCAGCACTTGGTATCATTTGTTTTCTTGATCCTAGCCAGTCTTATTAGAGTGAGATGATATCTTAAAGTGGTTTTAATTTGCATTTCCTTAATTATTATCGATGTTGAACATTTTTTAAGATGTTTCTCAGCCATCTCTAATTCCTCACTTGTGAAGTCTCTGTTCAGCTCTTTGCTCCATCTTTGAGTGGTTCATCTGTTTTCCTTCTTTGTTTTTTGAGTAGTTTATATATTCTGAAAATCAATGCTTTGTCAGATGTATCTTCTGTGAAGGTTTCCTCCCACTCTGTGGGTTTTCTCTTCACTTCCTTGATTGTTTCTTTTGATGTATAGAAGCTTTTGAGTTTAATGAGGTCCCATTTGTGAATTGTCGACCTTATTTCTTGCACAGCTTCTCTCTGAATTAGAAAGTCTTTTCCTATGCCTATGTCTTGTAGGCTGCTGCCAACTTTTTCTTCTGTCACCTTCAGAGTTTTGGTTTTCACGTTGAGGTCTTTGATCCATCTGGAGTTGACTTTTGTACAGGGCGAGAGGTAGGGGTTTAATTTCATTCTTCTACAAGTGGTGATCCAGTTTTGCCAACACCACTTGCTGAAGATGCTGTCTTTTCTCCATTGTGGCTTCTTGGCCCCCTTGTCAAATATGAGATGGCTGAAATTGTATGTGCTCAGATTTGGATCTTCGGTTTTGTTCCATTGGTCAACAGGTCTGTTTTTGTGCCAGTACCAGGCTGTTTTTATGACTATAGCCCTGTAGTATAGTTTAAAATCTGGTATAGAGATCCCTCCTGTGTAGCTCTTTTCACTCAGGATTGATTTGGCTATTCGGGGTCTTTTGTTTCTCCAAATGAATTTAAGAACTTTTGTTTCCAAGCCTGTGAAGAAACTCTTGGGGATTTTGATTGGGATTGCATTAAATCTATACAAGAGTTTTGGTAAAATGGACATTTTTACAATGTTAATTTTCCCAATCCATGAGCATGGGAGGTTTTTCCATCTTCTGAGGTCTTCTTCAATTTCTTTCTTTAAGGGTTTAAAATTTTTGTTGTAGAGGTCTTTGGTGTCTTTGGTTAGGTTTGTTCCTAGGTATCTTATTGTTTTTGAGGCTATTGTGAGTGGGAAGGTCTCTTTGAATTCTTTCTCCAGTTGCTTGTTCTTGGTGTAAAGAAAGGCCATTGATTTTCTAAGGTTAATTTTGTATCCTGCCACTTTGCTGAAGCTGTTAATCGTTTCTAGGAGTTTTCTGGTGGAGTTTTTTGCATCTCTTAAGTAAACAATCATATCATCAGCAAATAGGGATAGTTTGACTTCCTCTTTTCCAATTAGTACTCCTTTAATATNTTTTTTTTTTTTTTTTGTAGAGATCTTTGGTGTCTTTGGTTAGGTTTGTTCCTAGGTATCTTATTGTTTTTGAGGCCACTATGAGTGGGAAGGTCTCTTTGTATTCCTTCTTCATTTGCTTGTTGTTGGTGTAAAGAAGGGCTACTGATTTTTCTAGGTTAATTTTGTATCCTGCCACTTTACTGAAACTTTTTTAATTTTTAAATTTTATTTATTTTTTTTATGTGTATGAATACTGTCTGCATGTAGGTTTGTGTACCAGTGTCATGCAAAGCTGTGGAGGTAGGAAGAGGGTGTCAGATTCCTCCGGACCTGGAGTTAAAGACGGTTCTCAGCCGCCATGTGGGTGCCAGGGATTAAACCCGGGTCCTCTGCAAGAGCAGTAGGTGCTCTTAAGCACTAGGCCATCTCCCCAGCCCTTACTGAAACTCTTAATCATTTCTAGGAGCTTTCTGGTGGAGTTTTTAGCATTCCTTAGGTAAACAATCATATCATCAGCAAAAAGGGATAGCTTGACATCCTCTTTTCCAATTAGTACTCCTTTAATTTCCTTTTCTTGCCTTATTGGCCTAGCAAGTGTTTCAAGCACTATATTGAAGAGGAGTGGTGACAGGGGGCAGCCTTGCTGAGTTCCTACCTTTAAGGGGAATGCTTCTGTCTCATCTCCATTTAGGATGATATTGGCTGTGGGTTTCCTGTATAGGCTTTGATTACATTGAGGAATGATCCTCCAAACCAGTTCCCTGTAGGACTTTAAGCATGAAGGCATGCTGGATTTTGTCGAAGGCTTTTTCCGCGTCAATTGAGATGATTGTGTGGTTTTTATCTTTCAGTCCATTTATGTGTTTTATGATATTAATTGATTTTCATATGTTGAACCATCCCTGCATTTCTAGTATGAATCTAATTTGGTCATGGTGGATGATCTTTTTGATGTGGGTCTGTATGTGGTTTGCAAGTATTTTGTTGAGAATTTTTGCATCTGTGTTCATTAATGAGATAGATCTATAGTTCTCCTTTTTTGTTGTATCTTTGCCTGGTTTTGGTATTAGAGTGATGCTGGCTTCATAGAAGGAATTTGGGAGATTTCCCTCTGCTTGAATCCTTCTGAACAATTTGAGTAATAATGGTTGTAAGTCTTTTTAAAATGTTTCATAGAATTCTGCCATGAAACCATCTGGGCCTGGGCTTTTTTTAGTTGGGAGGTTTCTTTTTACATCTTCATTTTCTTCATATATTATGGGTCTGTTTAAGCTGTTGATCTCTTCTTGGCTAAGCTTTAGTGATTCCCAGGATTTCAGATATTCGTCCATTTCTTGTAGGTTTTCAAACTTAATAGAGTATAGGTTTTTTATGTATTCCCTTATGATTATCTGGATCTTTTCATTGTCTGTTGTGATATTTCCCCTTTCATCATGGATTGTATTGATTTGGAGTTGTTCCTTCTTTCTTTTGGTTAACTGGGCTAGAGGTCTGTCTATCTCGTTTATTCTTTCAAAGAACCAACTTTTGGATTCATTGATTTTTCTGTATGGTTTTCTTTGTTTCTGTTTCATTGATTTCTGCTCTGATTTTTGTTATTTCTTCCTGTCTGTTGCATTTAGGGTTCATTTATTGTTGTCTCTCAAGTGTTTTTAACTGCAGTGTTAGATTGTTCACTTGTGCTCTTTCTGTTTTTCTGATGTAGGCACTCAGGACTATAAACTTCCTTCTTAGGACTGCTTTTAAAGTATCCCATAGGTTTTGTTGTGTTGTATTGTCATTGTCATTCAGTTCCAGGAATGCTTTTATTTCTTTATTTCTTCCTTAAACCATTCATTATTCAGGGGAGTGTTGTTTAGTCTCCATGTGTTCTTGTAGGTAGTAGGGCTTATCCTGGTGTTGATACTGAGTTTTATTGCGTTGTGGTCTGCGAGATTGTGTGAAATTATTTCAATCTTTTTGTATTTGTTGAGGTTTTTTTCCATGTCCCAGTATGTGGTTGATTTTGGAGAATGTTCCATGGGGTGCTGAGTAGAAAGTGTATTCTCTGGTATTTGGGTGGAATATTCAGTAGATGTCCGTGAGGTCCATTTGATGTATCATATCATTCAGTTCAGATGTCTTTGTTTATTCTTTGTCTGGTCGATCTGTCCAAAGGACTTAGTGGGGTATTGAAGTCCACTACTATGAGTGTGCTGGGGTTAATCTGTGCCTCGTGGTCCTGGAGAATTGTCTTTATAAAGTTTGGTGCACCAGAGTTTGGTGCATATATATTCATGATTGTGAAATCTTCATGGTCAGTTGTTCCTTTGATAAAGATGTAATGGCCCTCTATGTCTTTTCTGATTTTTTTTCCTTTGTTGTTGTTGGGTTGTTGTTTTTTTTTTTGTGTGTGTGTGTTTTTGAGACAGGGTCTCCCTGTAGTCTCTTTTACTTTGAAGTCTATTTTGCCTGATATTAAAATAGCAACACCTGCTTTCTTTTTGGTACAATTTGCTTGGAATATTTTTTCCATCCCTTCACCTTAAGTTGGTGCCTATCATTGAGAGTGAGATGGGTTTCTTGCAGACAGCATATAGATGGGTTTTGTTTCCTAATCCAATCTCCCAGTCTGTCTTTTGATTGGAGAATTTAGTCCATTAATATTTAAGGTTATAATTGAAAGATGCATATTGCTTCCTTTCACCTTATCCATTTGCATTTTTAGTCTCGGTTTCTCCTTCTGCAGTTATGTTTTTATTAATTTCTCTTTCTAGGTGCCTGGGGATAGTTGCTCCTCTCTTCTCACCTTTGAATTGCTTCAAGTATTCTCTGAAGGGTTGGTTTTCCCGACATGTATTCTTTCTTGTTTATGTCATGGAAGATTTTTCTCTCCCCTTCAAGTATAATCGACATTTTTGCTGGGTATAGTAACCTAGGTTGGCATCTATAGTCCTTTAACACTGGGAATGCTTTGCTCCATGTTCTTCTTGCTTTCATAGTTTACACTGAGAAGTCAGTTGTAATTCTGATAGGTTTCCCCTTACATGTAACTTTTGTTTTTCTCTTGTGGCTTTCAGAATTTTGTCTTTGTTTTGGGCGTCTAGCGTTTTAACTATGAATGGTGTGGGGAGTTTCTTTTTCTGAGGTTGTCTGCTTGGAGTTCTGTGTGCTTCTTGTATTTGTATGGGTTTGTCTTTTTTTAGTTTGGGGAAATTTTCTTCTATTATTCTGTTGAAGATCTGATCAATACCATTCTCTTGGGATTCTTCTCCTTCCTCTATTCCTATGATGTGGAGGTTTGATCTTTTTCATAGTGTCCCATATTTCCTGGTTGTTTGAATTTTGTATATTTTTTAATTTTTCATAATCTTTACTTGAGGTTTTTAGTTGTTTTGTGTTATCTTCCAGGTCTGATACTTTTTGTTCTGCTTCTTCCATTCTATTTCTGAGGCTTTTTCCATTCCTTTCTTCTTGATTGGGTGAGTGTTCTGTATCCTTTTTCATTTCATCCTGTGATTTCTTTAGTATTTCTACTTCCTTTTGGAGGTCTCAATCTCTTCTCATAGCTCCTTGCTTCGCTGGTTGGCTTCCTTTTTCAGTGTTTCCACTTCTTTCTGGAGTTCGTCATTTTCTCCTTCTAGTTCTTTCTGGAGTTTGTCATTCTCTCCCTTTAGTTCTTTCTGGAGTTCATCGTTTTCTCCTTCTAGTTCTTTCTGGAGTTTGTCATTCTTTCCCTTTAGTTCTTTCCGAAGTTTGTCATTGTCTCCCTCTAGGTCCTTCTTGAGTTTTTCATTCTCTCTCCTTAGTTCTCTGACTTGTTCTTTATATTCTTTGATTTCTCTGAATAGGTCTGCAATTGTTCCTCTAAGATCTGTGTCCTGGGTCACCCCCAAGAGGGATCCCACTGTAGGAATCTCCCACAGGGTTGGTAGAGCTTGGTGTGGAATTATCCTGCAACTTTCCCATGTTGTCCCTTCTTTGTGTCCCTGGCATGTGGGTTTCCCTTTTTGCCTGTATGCCAACGGGAATCACAAATGCCTCTTCACTGTATTAAAGGCTTACTTTGCTTGCCTCCTTCAGATGCCCGTTTTTTTCTCCTTGTTTATGGAGTGGTAACTTTTCTAGGTTTCAGGCTTTCAATTTTGTTTATATGTTGGAAGTCTAACTCACACTTCCCTTTCTGTTTTAAAGGTTCTCCAAAAAATCTACTTGGACACTCAGCAATTACAGTTGGTGGGGTGGGGGTGGGGGGATATGCTTGGCTTTGCCCGCTGTGCTTCAGGTGGTCCTAGGAAGTCCCTGATCTAAGCTCTGTGCACTCAAGTCTCACAGTGGGAACAGGCCCACCTTTTAAAAAAATTAATTAATTATTTATTATTATTATTATTTATTTATTTTTATTTTTTATTTTTGGATGTGTATGAGTGTACTGTCTGTATGTAGGTTTGTGCATCTGTGTCGTGCAATGCCACGGAGGTCAGAAGAGGGTCTCAGATTCCCCTGGAACTGGAGTTCTCCTGGAATTGGAGTTACAGACGGTTCTTAGCCACCATATGGGTGCTGGAGATCGAACCCGGCTCCTCTGCAAGAGCAGTTGGTGCTCTTAACCACTAGGCTATCTCTCCAGCCCCCTTATTTATTATTTTTTTTATGTGTATGAATGTACTGTCTGCATGTAGGTTGGTGCACCCGTGTTGTGCAGTGCTGTGGAGGTCAGAATAGGACGTCGGATTCCCCTGGAACTGGGGTGAAAGATGGTTCTTAGCCACCATGTGGGTGCTGGGAATTGAACCCGGGTTCTCTGCAAGAGCAGTTGGTGCTCTTAATTGCTGAGCCATCTCTCCAGCCCCAACAGGCCCACCTTTAATACCAGCTAACAGGGCGACTCCACCCCGACAGCCACACAAAACAATGATTTAGCTATCCAACAAACCAGCGAAACAATTATCCAACAACCCAGAGATAGATGTAGTCAACAATCTGCCTGGCTGAAGTGCCTGGTTCCTACCTTTGCTTCAGGTGGTCCTGAGAAGTCCCTGATCTAAGCTTTGTGCACTCTTATTTTTATTTTTACTTTTGAGACATGATCTGACTGGAGCTATGGTTGGCCTGGAACTTGATATGTAGTCCAAGCTGGCCCTTGAGCTCACAGAGATCACCTGCCTTTGCCTCCTGAGTGCTGGGATTACAGGCATGTATCACCATACATAGCTCCACTTTTTTTTTTTTTTTTTTGAGTCTCTCACTGAACCTGGAACTAGTTGATTTGGCTAGATTGGCAGGCCCAGAAGCCCCAGGGATCTGCCTGTCTCTACTGCCCTAGAGCTGATATAAGTGCATACTGTCATACCCAGTTTATCTTATGTAGGTTCTGGGAGATTGAGCATGGCAGGCACTTTACTGATTTACTGACTAAGACGTCTTCTATCCCTTGTTTTGATTTACTTTGTTTTCGGAGGCAGGGTCTTACTATGTAGCCAAGGCTAGTCTCAAATTCTCAGTCCTACCCCAGCCTCCTGAGTGTTGAGATCATAGGTAGGTATCATGTCCAGCCATTTTGATTATTTTGTATTCAGTGTACAAGATTAAAAATGTATGAGCCGGACGTGGTGGCGCACGCCTTTAATCCTAGCACTTGGGAGGCAGAGACAGGCAGATCTTTGTGAGTTCAAGGCCAGCCTGGTCTACAGAGTGAGTTCCAGGACAGCTGGGGCTACAGAGAGACCCTGTCTCAAAAAGACCAAAAAAAAAAAAAAATGTATGAGAGGATTCTTAAGTGAAAAACCCAGCTGAGGCCATAGCTTAGTGGTAGATTGCCTAGCATGCACACGGTCCTGGGTTCGATCCCTAATACCACCTCCCAAAGTTTGTTTATTTTTAGGGCCAGCAAGACGGCTCAGTGGGGAAGGGCACTGCCACCAAGCCTGGTGACTGTGTTCTGTCCCCAGACTTGCCTGGTGAGAGAGAACTGCCTCCTGAAATTTGTTCTTTGACCTTCCCATGTGTGCCAGTCTCTCTGTACCCTCACAAATAATAAATTAAAATTTTTAAAGAAAAAGAGAAGTCAAGCTTTCTGTATCAGTTCCTTTTCTTGCTGTTGTGTCAAAAATACCTGACAAAAGCAAGTGAAGGAAGGAAGGAAGGAAGGAAGGAAGGAAGGAAGGAAGGAAGGAAGGAAGGGTGGGTTATTATAATTCGTCATGACGTGAAGAGCCCGGGGCAGGAAGGCGAAGCTGGGGCTACATCTCTATACAGTCAGGAAGCAGAGAGATGAATGGTGGCTCTTGGGAAGCTTTCTCTTTTCCCTCTTTTTTTTTTTGTCTTTTCAAGACAGGGTCTCCCTGTAGCCCCAGCTGTCCTGGAAGTCACTCTGTAGACCAGGCTGGGCTTGAACATGTGCGCTCCACCACGCCCAGCATTTTTACATGGGTTCCAGGGGTCCAACTCAGGTCCTCTGGCTTGCAAGACAAGCACTTTACTAGCTGGTCTATCTCCCCATCCTGACTCTTGCACTTTTAATGGGGTGGCTTAGGGAGTCCTCTCTGGAGGTGGTTCTAGGCATAGCCTGAACAGATGTAGGGAGATGGGCCTGGGAGAAGCTGGGGCTAAGAGGTGAGACCTAATTTGCTCTGTCCCCAAGGAACATCCTGTGACCAGGATGCAGATGTGGAGACTAGTTAGGGGCCCTGATGGTGACACAGGCCAGAGGTATGCTTCTGAGACTTCCAGTGAGCCTGGGGTGGGAGGAAGCAGTAGTTGGTGAGAGAGAGTAGATAGGGGGGTCTGAGAGTTTGGCAGGGGAGAGATGAGTCTGAAGGTTGGCAAATGTCTGCTAGAAAATGAGGACCAGTTGTTTCCAGTGGAGACAGAGTCTCCCTGTGATCAGACAGGGGCTGGAGGATGGTCTGGGGGTTGGGGTTTGCTTTTTAAAAAGTTGGGCTAATCTTGAATGTGTTAGAATTCTAGTTGTGAGTAACAGAAACCCACGCTGTCCTACTTACGTTCTGTCTGTTGCTGTGACAAACACTATCGCCAAAAGCAGCTGAGGGAGGAAAGGTTTGTTTCCACTCACAGTTTACAGTCCGTCAGTGAGTCCTCAGTGAGGTAAGTCAGGGCGGGAGCTCAAGCAGAAACCATGAAGCATTGCTATGGGTCTCACAGACCCATGCTTAGCCAGCTTCCTTATACAGACCAGGACCGCTTGCCCAGGGCATGGTGCCACCCACCACGGGCAGTCCACTTACCTGCAGCAATCAGCAATCAAGACAGTCTCCCAGAGACATGCCCACAGCCATGCCCCAGTCTGATCTAGGAAATCCCTCAGTTCATTTATTTATTTATTTATTTATTTATTTATTTATTTATTTATTTATTTATTTATTCAGGGTCTTTTTGAGACAGGGTCCCCTTATAGCCGCAGCTGTCCTGGAACTCACTCTGTAGACCAGGCTGGCCTTGAACTCACAAAGATCCGCCTGCCTCTGCCTCCCAAGTACTAGGATTAAAGGCGTGCGCCACCACACCCGGCTGGAAGTCCCTCAATTTAGACTCCCTTTTCAGGTGACTCTAGGCTGTGGAAGAGTTGAAAAGCCAAAGCCTGGCGCTAACACACGCACTGAGGGCTCCAAGGGCACCGTGTCTCCACAGCTCCCCTCTGTACTCCGGGGGGACATTTTCGCTCCTGGAAGTTGGTCTCCCTCAGGTAGTGGGATGGGTCTCCAGCAGTCTGAGTTTACGTGTAGGGCTGCTGTGATGTTGGAGGGGTTAGGTTTTTTTGTGGGTTTTAAACAAGTTCTTACATCATTTTTTGCGTGTGTACATGTGGAAATCACAGGACAGCTTGTCAGTCCTCTCCTTCCAGCATGAGGGCTCCTAGGGTCAAACTCAGGCTAATGGTAAGCGCCTTTATTCACTGAACCATCTCAACAGCCCTAGTTTTTGTTTGTTTGTTTTGTTGTTTTGTTTTTATGAGACACTGTATCCCTGGCTGGTCTGGAACTTTCCATGTAGCCCAGGCTGACCTCAAACTTGTAGTGATTCTGCCGCCTCAGCCTTCCCACCTGCTGGGATTACCGACACATACAGCTGACCCATGGCCCCATTTGGAGCTGACAAGGGTCAGTTTTGGACCTTGTCATTCATAGATTCTGTGTGGCGAGCGCTTGCTTGCTGCCCCACATCACTGCTTACAGCCTTTCCTGGTTAATGGTAGACACTGCAGAGTGGTGGAAACTCACCTGACCAACAGGTTCCCAGCTGGGAGTGGACACGGTGACAGACACTTCTGCTGTTGTGTTCTCATCCTCAGGCTGTAAGTAAAGACATAGGAAAAAGAATTGTCTGGAGGAGGACCTTGACTCACAGCGCCTTGCACAGATCCCCTAGTTCACTGGGGAATCTAATGATGGCAGAATCAAGCTTTGGTCACACAGACCAAAGAGGTCAGGTTCACTTCTGTATCTAGGCATGAATGTTGTTTGATGTTAATGAACTAATATTAAATAAAATGTATCTAGGCATGAATGTTATTTGATGTTAATGAACTAATATTAAATAAAATGTCCATACAAAATGACAATGTAGCCAGAGATTCTCAGTAACCAGCCGTCAGCATTAGCTAATTCAGTGTTGGTGTATACTTTTTAGAGCACAGGGGTCATGGGTTGGGAGAACTAACCCACTGCAGCCCCTCAGGACCCCAGAGTGGGAGGGGGAGAGCCCAGCAGCTGGAGCTGTCCATGGTGTTGTCTGCATGAGTGGCTCAGCTTCAGGCTGCATCCACTATCTTGTCTGTCCATTGGAGCCAGGGCTGGGAAACCTATAGGCCCTGCCAGCCCAGTGGCAGGGAGACAGTAACAGAAGGCTCCAGAGCCCAGGAAGCTCTTGCTGGGTTGTCATCTCCCAGAGTTTGTGACCCAAGGGGTTTCTTGTTGGGCAGGCCTGGGGAAGGAAAAGGAGAGAAGCAAGAAACAGCAGTGATTGCTCAGGCTGCCCAATGGTCCACGTGCCCCTTGTGTGTTTACCCAGACAGTTATCGTACCATGGGACCAAAGGATCCTGGGAGGCTGTGATCCAATGACTTCATCCTGGCAGGCCACCAATGTGCAGAGCAGCAGCACCCAGGGTCCCCAGTGTCATGCAGTACCCATAGAGGATAGTGGGGACCAAAGACTTTTGTCATAGCTTCTGTCTCCCGGTCCTCACCATGGTTCTGAGAAGTGACAGTTTAAAGGAACAGTCTGGGTAGGGAACAGTTAGGACCCAGACCCATGTGTCTGATTTCAAAGCCTGTGTTGATATTCACCTCCAGGAGTCGGTTAGGAATCTCATGCCAGGTCTGCATGAGGGTATGGGACAGATCTGTGTGTCTGCCTTTTCCTCTCTGTGAAGAGAGGGGTCCTGTCCCTCCTCACTTCACACTCTGTAGGCTGGTGACATCAAGCCATGCATTTGTGGCAAAAGTTAGTATAATCTTGTTGAAACGTTTAAGTGGAGAAGGAAGGAAGAAAAGGAGAGGGGGAGGGAGGAAGGGAAGAAGGAAGGGAAGGAAGGGAGGGAAGGAAGGGAAGGAAGGGAAGGAAGAGAAGGATGGGAAGGAAGGGAAGGAAGGGAAGGAAGAGAAGGATGGGAAGGAAGGGAAGGAAGGGAAGGAAGAGAAGGATGGGAAGGAAGGGAAGAAGGGAAGGAAGGCCGGAAGAAGGCTGGCTGAAGCTTGTTAAACTTGGCTGTTCCTGCTGTTCAGATTGATGTGTTTCTCTGTGGCATAGTCAGTGTGACCACAAGTAAGTTTTTTCACCAAGACCCTTTGACACATGTTTCTGTGTGTCCACAAGTGTCACAGCCTTTATAATATTGGTGGTGCTGAGGCTGAGGCTTAGACCACTGCTTAGCACCTGTCAGGCCCTGAGTTTGGTCGTCAGAACTGCAGATAAGTAAACAAATAAACGAAACCAATGACATCTGGTTTCATGTGCATGGGCTAAGTTACCTAGCATTAAATGCCAGTCATGGCAGAATCTCCCCCTCCTCCTCCTCTTCCTCTCTTTCCTCTGATTGTTGTCATATTTTCTCTTTTAATGTAATTGATTTTATCTGTATGTATGTGCATGTGCATGCAGGGTATACGGAGACTAGAAGAGAGCATCAGATCCCTGGAACTGGAGTTATAAATGGTTGTTAGCCACCAAGTGAGTGCTAGGAACCAAACCTAGGCCCTTTGCAAGAGCAGCCAGAATCTGACCTACCTTTTTTCCTTTATTTTATTTATTTATTTATTATTTATTTTTTGGTCTTTTCGAGGCAGGGTCTCTCTGTAGCCCCAGCTGTCCTGGAACTCACTCTGTAGACCAGGCTGGCCTTCAGCTCACAAAGATCCGCCTGCCTATGCCTCTCAAGTGCTAGGATTAAAGGTGTATGCCACCATGCCTGGCTGTTCCTTCCTTCCTTCCTTCCTTCCTTCCTTCCTTCCTTCCTTCCTTCCTTCCTTCCTTCCTTCCTTTCTTTTTTTTATCTATCATCTATCTATCTATCATCTGTCTATCTATCTATCTATCTATCTATCTATCTATCTATCTATCTATCTATCTATGTCTTTTTGAGACAGGATCTCCCTTTAGTCCCAGCTGGCCTGAAGCTCGCTATATAGACCAGGCTGGCCTTACAGAGATCTGCCTACCTCTGCCTGCCTTCCTTCCTTCCTTCCTTCCTTCCTTCCTTCCTTCCTTCCTTCCTTCCTTCCTTCCTTCCTTTCTTCCTTCTGCTCTTTTTGAGACAGGGTCTCCCTGTAGCTCCAGCTATCCTGGAACTCATTATGTAGACCAGGCTGGCCTTGAACTCACAGAGATCCACCTGCCTCTGCCTCCTGAGTGCTGGGATTTAAAGGCGTGCGCCACACCTGGCTTTCATTTCTTTCTTTTTAAAAGTATTTATTATTTTTATTGTATGTATATGAGCATGTTGCCTGCATGTGTGTAAGTGCACCTGTCTCATGCAATGCCCATGGAGGTCAGAAGAAGGCATTGTATCCTGTGGAACTAGAGTATGGATGGTTGTCAGCTGGGAATAGAACCTATGTCTCTTAACCACTGAGCCATCTCTCCAGCCTCCCTTTTTAAATATTTTATTTAATATTTTAATTTTATGTGCCTGCTTGTACATAAGTGGATCTGTGTCATGCAATCCCTGTGGAGGTCAGAAGAGGGCATTGGATTGCTTGGAACTGGATTTACAGACAGCTGTTAATTGCCTTGTGAGTGCTAGAATAATCTGAGATAGGTTCTCACTCTGCAGCCCAAGCTAGCTTAAAATTCATAGGAATCCTCCTATCTCTTTCTCCTAATAGCTGGCATTAAAGATGTGAGCCATCCCTAGTGGTTGAGCACCTGGTGCTCTTGCAGAGGACTGATCCCCAGCACCCACATGGCGGCTGAGAATCTTCTTTAATTCCAGTTCCAGGGGGATCCGAAGCCGTCTTCTGACCTCTGCAGCATTGTCTGACACGGGTGCACCAACCTACATGCAGATGGTACACTCATACAAAAAAAAAAAGGCTGGGCGTGGTGGCACATGCCTTAGTCCTAGCACTTGGGAAGCAGAGGCAGGCGGATCTCTGTGAGTTCAAGGCCAGCCTGGTCTACAGAGTTCCAGGACAGCCTAAGCTACAGGGAGATCCTGTCTCAAAAAGACAAAAAAAAAAAAAAAGATGTGAGCCATCACACCTGGCTTAAGGGTATTTTTTATTTTTGTTTATTATTTTTTTGTGTGTATGAGTGTACTGTCTGCATGTAGGTTTGTGTACCCATGTCATGCAATGCCACGGAGGTCAGAAGAGGGCGTCGATTCCTCTGGAACTGGAGTTACAGACGGTTCTTAGCCGCCATGTGGGTGCTGGGAATCGAACCCGGGTCCTCTGCAAGAGCAGTCGGTGCTCTTAACTGCTGAGCCATCTCTCCAGCCCCCAATGGTATTTTTTTTTAAAGAAAAAATTTGCCCTGTTAGAAATGTCAGTTTATAGGGCTGGAGAGGTGGCTCAGCAGTTACAAGCACTGGCTGTTCTTGCAGAGGAGCAGGGGTTGGTTTTCAGCATCCACATGGCAGCTAACAAGAATTTGTACTTCTAGTTCCAGGGCATTTGACCATTCTCATCTGGCCTCAAGGAGTATGGCATGACACTGGTGCACTTACACACAGTTGGGCAAAACACTCATACATATAAATAAATAAATACTGTAAATGTCAGCTTACCCATGCCTGTGACCTAGCTCTGAGGAGGAGGCATGAGGATCTGGGGTTCAGCTCATTCTAGGATGTATAGCTCTTTCAAGGCCAGCCTGGGCTACATGAGAGACTCTCTCTCTCTCTCTCTGTCTCTCTGTCTCTCTCTCTTTTGCTCTCTCTGTCACACACACACACACACACACAAACAAACAAACAAACAAATGACAGCTTGGCCTTATGAGTTCTCTCTTATTAGTGAGGTTGACAACTCCCCATGTGCCTGTGACTCAGTTTCTTTTTGGCGGATCACCAGCTCTGGTTGGTATCTTGTCTGTTTCTCTTGGTGGGGTCTTGTCCATCTTTTTGTGACGTCTGTGAAGCTGTGCTCCTTGTCTGTGGATCTCCAGTTTTTTCTCTTGCCTGTGATTTAGTTGTTTCTCTTGAGCACGAAGTGTGTTTGTGAATGTTTTCCTGAGGGCAGCTCTTGGTTATTTCCTTTGTGAATCTTCTGGATTTCGAGCCCTGTGTGTCCTGGGAGTGGAGATGCCCTGGGTCGTCTGTCCCATCAGTGCCTCAGCTTCCTGGTATTCCCAGAGCTGTTAGGCCCAAAGCCTGGGTAGGAACAGACCCATCAAGCTAGGTTCGGCCACCTGTCCCCAGTGTATTAATTAAAGAGACAGGGCCGGGCGTGGTGGAGCACGCCTTTAATCCTAGCACTCAGGAGGCAGAGGCAGAGGCAGGCGTATCTTTGTGAGTTCAAGGCCAGCCCTGTCTACAGAGTGAGTTGTAGGACAGCTGGGGCTACAGGGAGACCCTGTCTCAAAAGAGACCAAAAAAAAAAAAAAAAAAAAAAAAAAGACAAGGCAGCGAGATGGCTCAGCAGATAAAGGGGACACTCCTGAGTTTGATCCCCAGACCCTACATGGTATAAGAGGGGAACTGAGTCCCACGAATTTACCCTTTGACCCCCACACACCATAGTATGATGCATGCACATGCACACACAGACTAAATAAATAAAAAACATTTTATATTTTATTTATTTTATTTTATGTATATGGGTATATTGCTTCCACATGTGTAAGTACACCTGTGTCATGCAGTGTTCGTGGAGGTCAGAAGAAGGTATGGGATCCCCTGGAGTTATGGACTCTTTTTTTTTTCGGACTCTTGTTAACCACCATGTAGTTGCTGGGAATTGAACCTGGGTCCTCTGCAATAGCAGTCAGTGCTCTTAATTACTGAGCCATCTCTCCAGCCCTATAAATAAACACTTTAAGAGATAGAGAGGTCCAGTGGCCCCCAAGTCCATCTTCTGGGTCCTGACAAGAGGTTTAGGTTTAAGCAGAGGACAAGAGCTGTAACTAAGCACCCTTCTCAAAGTTCGGTTCTGCTGGGCATCTTTGGCTCCCGCTTCTCCTGTGAAGTCTTTCCGTCCTCCCAGCCACAGATTCCTGTGGGAATTCCAGTTTCCAGGGGTACATTTCAGTCATCTGGTAGTAAGGGAGGGCACTCTTCTCTCTTTACAGCTTCCCTTTTCCTTCCTGCCAGGGCTGCTACAGGCAGTTCTTCCCCCAGTTCCTCTTGTATATTTTTCCCTGATAGACTGTGGTCCCCCCTCCTTCCACCCCCGCCCTCCTGCCGGGACTTCCCTACTCCAGCTCGAGAGCCCTGAGTTTGTCTGGGAGGTATTCCAGAGCCCATGTCCAGCCTCAGGCTCTTCCTTTCAACTTGCTGGGCCTGGTTCTTCAGATTCACCTGTGCTTGGTGCTTGGGGAAGGTGGAGGCTGGAGTGAGGATCAGCCAGTCCTGCCTGATCTTGTCAGCACAGAACAGCCCCGTGCAGCCCAGAGCAAGTTCTAGCTTGGAGTCTTTGAGAACTGAGCCAGCAGGGCCCAGCTCTAGTCTCGAGTAAGCACTGGAGCTTCTTTGGAAACTTCTAAATCAGAAGCCTTGTGGCAGAAAGAGGACAGCAACGGGGAGGGTGAGCCTAGGCATGATGTTGCCTTCCTTGCTGGAAGGCTTGTTTTCTGTGAAGTTCGGGCAGTCCCCCCTTTATTCCATCTGTAGTCCTTGAAGGCCGGCTTGTGTGTCTGGGACTGATATCTAATGACAATTCAGACCACGTCCTTCCTCAGGGCCACACATGGGTCACACTGGCTAGGAATAAGGGGCTGGCGGCGGCAAAACAGGGTGATGGCAAAGTGGCCAGGGCACATGTTTGATATGGAGGCAGGAAAAGCAAGGCCTCTGAGGAGGAGGGCGAGGAGCCAGTCCCTAGGGTCAGAGCCCACCCAGTGTCACAGGGCAGGGTGCCGCTGTAGAATGCTGGGTAAGTCTTTGGATTTTATTTCCAACTGGACAGGAAGGCCCTAAGGGAGGAACAGGAAAGGATTTTTTTTCTTTTTTGTAGTCCAAGTTGGCCTTTAACTTCCAGTCCTCCTCCCATGAGGCCTCCTGAGTGTGGCATGACAGGTATGTGTCGTGACATCCAGCTTAGGAAAATCCGCCCCCCCCCCCTTTTTTGGGTCTTTTTGAGACAGGGTCTCCCTTTAGACCCAGCTGGCCTGGAGCTCGCTATGTAGACCAGGCTGGCCTTGAACTCACAGAGATCTGTCTGCCTCTACCTCCCAAATCCCCAGGTGGGATTAAAGGTGTGCGCCACCACCCCCCGGCCCTCAAGAACACCCAGTGTTTTTAACTGCTGAGTCATCTCTCCAGCCCTAGAAAATACCTTTTAAGTAAAGCTCCTCCGGCCGTGGTTTGGCCTGACCACTGGGTGGAAGGGGAGGCTGGCAGTTGGTCAGTGGGGCTGGTACCAGCTTAGAGGGGCTAGTGGCCACTAGATGTATGGCAGCCGCATGGTTGCTGTGACATGCTGTTGGAGCCAAGGTAGGCAGGAGCTAGCACAGCACGTGTGGCTTGTCAAGCTCCAGGATGTGCTCCTCAGTGGGTGGGAGACTGGGCTGTGGGTCCCAGGAGCCCTGTGCCTCAGACTGTCCCTTCATGAAGCCACCCCAGCAGGCAGCTTGCTTTGATTACTGGGATGCTTGAAGCCCAATGTAGAAATGGCCTGTTGTGTGGTCTTTTTTGTTTGTTTAATTTTCGAGACAGGGTCTCATGTAGTCATCCTGACTCTGTAGCTGAGGATGAACCTGGGCGCCTGGTCAGTCATCTTTCTTCTACCTCTGAGTACTAGAATGACAGCCCACCTAGGAGGAATGGTAAAAAGAGATGGATTTATTTTTCGTAACGCATACGCGCATGTGTCTCTATGTATATGCCATGTGCGTGCAGGCAGCCACAGAGGCCAGCAGAGGGCGTCAGGTTCTCTTGGAGCTCGATCTGCAGGTAGTTGAGAGCTGCCTGATGTCGGTGTTGGTAGTTGAACTCCAGCTCTCTGAAAGAGCGGGGTGTATTCTAACAGCAGAGCCAACTCTCTAGGCTCTGTGAGTATTTCTGAGCATGGACTAGGGATGGGACCTGCCTGACCCCTGCCCTGGACAGAGCCCCTGCAGATGGCTTCCCAACTTCCTCCTCCCTGTTCTGCCAGCTGCCTGTTCACTGGGCATTGGTGACTGGTTCCTTCTTTTCAACAAGTTGCTGAGCACAGGTTTTCTGAGGTCTGAGTGTGGCCATATGGCAGATCGTTTTCCAGCTCTGGGAACTTGGGTGGGTCCTTTAGCTTCTTGATGGAGTCTTCTGGGAAATGTGGCAGTAATAATAAAGTGACAGGGTTTACAGGCCGTACAGAATTCTTTGCCTAATTTGTAGCTAATGTCACTATCATGGGTTTGTTGTTTGTTAGTTGCCTGGGTACCCTAGAAACCAGGAGAAGGGTGACTTTGTCTCCTGGTACTAGGGGATGGAACCCATGACTTTGCTCATGCTGGGTAAGTGCCCAGCCACCAACATGCACTCCAGTCCTGAGGCTGACTTGTATAAAAGAGTAAGAAGAGGCCTCTTGAAAGGGCAGGACTTTCCTCTGTGATTAGAACTTGTGAGCTGCCTTGCTGTGGCATGGGTTGGCTGAGTCAAGGCTCCTGCTCGTCAGGCCTGAGTTGGTTCTGTGACTATCAGAGGAGCAGCAGGCTGTGGGCGCGGTCCATCACTGTGGGTCTTTGTCCAAAAGACTCTGTGAAGGAACTGATGGTAAAATCGCGTTGGAAGAGCTGAGTTTTACCTGTGGCTGCCAAGCCTCCACCTCGTCTCTCAGGGCATCTGCAGAGTTAGGTATTACCTGCTGCAGAAAGGAGGAAGGAGTTTCTGGTGCTGGTGGACAGTGTGTGTCCAACCCATGCCCCTGAGCCTGAGGCAGCTGCCAGAGCTATTGGCGCTCTAAGTCCTTACCTGGGGCTGGCAAGGCTCGCTTGATCCTCCCCCAGGAAGTGACCTCCTCTTTTCCTCCTGCCATGTGTCAGGCCAGGCAGGAGCAGGTGGGCCACACACCACTGGCAGAAGTCAGAGGGCTCTGGGCAAGGGCTGGCTTCCAGTCTTGGTTCTGTGGTGTGGCCGCGGCCTTCTGCTTGCCATCAGCCTCTGTTCTGCCACTAACTGCCCCTGAGAAGAGCAGAGGAGGCTGTGGTGACACTAAACTCCTTACGTCTAAGAAGGGAACTAGGTCTCAGTGGGGGAGGGGCACTGGGGGGAGAAAGAAGCCCACGGAAGTTCAACTTCAGAGTAACAGGAGGTGACAGCTTGTTGAGCCTGCTGGGCATAGTGGTGCATGCCTTTTAATCCCGAGTTAGGCAATCAGATCTCTGTGAGTTCAAGGCCAGTCTGGTCTACATAGCGAGTTCCAGGCCAACTGGAGCTAGAGGGAGAACCTGTCTCAAAAAGACCAAATAAAAAAAAGGAAGTCCACCTTTGGTTGCTTCAGGCCGCCAGGCACTGACTTATCCAGCCAGGGTGTGGGTTAATCTGCATGTACCCAAGGGAACCTGTGGCTCAGAGGCTGAGCTGCCTGTCCTCTGACACGGGATAAAGTGGCAGAGCTGAGGTGGACACCCAGAGCTTTCTTTCCAAAGCCTGTGGGATTTTTTTTCTTCTTGAATAGGAAACAATCACACATTTATTATACCGAAGTATAATTTGTAAAAAAAAAAAAAAAAATCAGAAAGAATAAAAATGGGAATCAATCTTGGCATGCTCTCAAGGGTTCCTGGCTGCCGCTGAGATGGGCTGGCTGTCCCTTTAAGTCAGATTCTCAGTGGGCTTGCGCAGCCTGAGGGGGAGGGCCGGGGTGTCTGCAGGAGTGCTGGAAGATCCCCCAGCGAAGCCTGTCTGCTCGCAGCCTCGCCAGTCCGCCAGTGACGTCCTCGCTGCTCCTAGAGTCTCCTTCTCCAAAGCTGCTGATTCATTCACGGGCTGGAGTGTTCTCAGTCGGCCAGCCAGCTCTTGGGCTGCCGCTGGGTGGAGTACTAGGCCTCTGGGGAGGTGTCCTCAGCCTCTCTGATGCCTGTGGGTGGGGGTGGGGGGTCCTGAGGGAGAAGGTAGAGCATCTCAGCCTAGACAGATTTCTGACCAGAAGTGCAAGTGGGGAGGATGGACCTTGGCCGAGGTCAGGGTCAGGCCAGGAGGGTCCTTTCTCACTCCTCTGGCCTCCTTCCACAGGGTGCTTCAAGGATGACCGCATCGTCTTTTGGACATGGATGTTCTCTACCTACTTCATGGAGAAACTGGCCCCTCGGCAGGATGACATGCTTTTCTACGTGCGTCGGAAGCGGGCCTACACAGGTGGCGAGAGCAGTGTGGATGGGAGGAAGGTAGGCGACCCCTCCAGCCCCCTCGTAACTGTACCCAGGGCACCCAACAGGGCCTTCCTCTGGACTGTGGGGTGGGGGTGGAGAAGCTTCCCTGCAGCTTCCATGTGTGTCTAAAGAGGAAACCATACTGAGTCACCACATTCAAGGAAACTGGGAGATGGTCACGTGTGCTGCCTGCTTGTGGAATGTGCCGGGTGTGTGCTGTGACCCCGGAAGGCAGGATTGTTGCCTTTGTAGCTTTGAGGAGACTGTGGCTTGCAGTCCAGACAACAAGGTCAACCTCTCAGGGAGTTGGGATTATAGTCCAGGGGTTTGAGCCTGAGCCCAGGACCCTCTCCTGGGTGGGCAGAGCAGTGGCTTGCTAGTGGTGACAGTGATGGTGACAGATGGTTATTTTCCTCTACTGGGAAAAGCCCCCGCCCTGTCCTTGCTCTCCCTGTGACTTGCAGCATCTGCGTGGGGTGGACAGATAATGAGAGCAGGGCTCAGAGGTGAACCCGCCACCAAAGCTATTTCATGCTCGAAATTTAACAGTGTGGAGTTCGTGAGACAGAATCTTGCACATTTCCTTCTTATTTTCAGAAGCTTTAGTTGTTTATAAACTGTTTAATTTTAAGTAGTCCACATGCTAAACATGGAAGTGGTTTCTTTGTATTTAGGGACAAGAAGTGGCCAGGCTGTGGAGCCTGGTCTGGGACTTGCAACCTACCTAGCTTAAAGCCCAGTGCCCTGTGACTTGTGGTTTCTCAACTGTGGCTCACACTGAGTGTTAGGAGCCTGGGCACATACAAAATGAGTTTCCTGTGTGCCTGCTGCGAAAGAGTCCTTGGTATCTATCTTGCCATGCTAGTGTGGGAGGGGCCAGTGGGACCATGAGCCGCTGGCCAGACAGAAAAGGAGGTTTGGGTCTGGAGAAGTGGGTGTGGCTGCGGACTGGACAGACAGCAGGCAGAAGAGTGTGGAGACCTCACAGAGCAGCCCCAGTGGCAGGTAGTAGGGAAGGGATGCCCCATGGAAGAACTGAAGCCAAGACCTGTTGATGGGGCTGTCGTCAGGTGCTGGTGAGTAGTAGCAAGGCCAGCCCCGGGTCCTCAGGCCTACCCTTCCTGGTGTGCAGTTAGGAATCCAGTTTTCTCCCCTCTAATTTTACTGTGGCTGTGCCCTGGGTCCAGACATCTCTCTGGGACTTGGAGAAGACAAGTTGGTAAGGTAGTGCCCTCCCATCAGACACCTGAGGCGAGATGTTTGGGGTTGAGGCGACCATAGATGTTCTTGAAGAGATGACGGTCACAGGCCTCCGTTGCAGGCCCCCGCCCCCCCATCCGCCCAGCCCTAGCACAGCAGTCGTGTGGGCCTCTCATTCAAGGTTTACCTCAGAGCGTGAAGGCCTTCAGGATGGCAGGGCTATGGACCCAGCCTCTCCCAGAAAAGTCAACTAGGGTCAGGGAGGACAGTGTGTGTTTGCACTTGACAGGCAGAGGTGCAGAGGAGGGAGGGAGGGAAGATGGTGGATCTTCTGTAGAAGAGAAGTGAAAGGAAGAGAAGTGCTCCTCTGAGGAGCACCCCTCAATCTAAGAGGGAGGAGTCTGGAACAGGAGGATCCCTGGAGTTTTATTGAGATACTCTGAAGATTTGGGGGTGTCAAGGTCATTGTGGGGAGCCTGAATCTAAAGGGTGCACTGAGTAACAGTGAGCCATGTGCAAATGGCCCTTTCTCAGCACTGAGAACACAAATGACTCATGGGACAGCGTCCTCAGGACGTGCTCCGTGTGCTGGCCCTGACAGCCGTCCTGAGATAGGAAGAACCGTGCAGTGGGCTGCAGAAGAGGCACTATCTAGCCAAAGGATTGTAGGACAGAGGGCAGCGGTGGACGGACAACGTACTGTGGTCCCTGCCTGGTGGGAGAGGGATGCTAGGCACATGTGACCAGGTGACTTAGTGTGTGACACAGTTTGTGACATTGGCAGCCAAGTGCCCTGACCTTAGAGGGCTACAGACAGGGTGGAGGAAACGTAACCAACCATTGACCTGAGATCACACGAGAGAGGCAGCAGCCTTGCTACTTGGGTGACTTCCATGCAGGTTTCAGGGAGACAGGAGCCCCAATCCTAAGATATCACTTTTGCATTGAGGCCTGGTCAGCTCCTGCCAGCCATCCCTGCATGGATCCCAGGGAGGGCTGACTGGGTGGTGTCTGGTGCAGGGTTTGGAAGGACAGACATGGGGTCAGGCAAGGCCACAGCCTACCCAGACTGGACATTTTTCCCAGGCTGGCATTCTGTAGTGTGTAGGGTAGCTTGCAGGGGGCCAGGCTGGAGTGCAAAGCCCCAACCCACCAAGAAACAAGCCCCAGCCCAGGGCTCCCGAGGTGTGGGCTCCTACGCCTGCGCATTAGAAGTGTTCTGCGGCAGGCAAGCACTGCACTGCCTCCCACTCCTTTCCATCTCCATCCAGTCTGCTGGCACTGGTTGTCATGACAACAAGCCTGGCTCCCTGCCTAAATGGAGAGGTGGATGGGCAGAGCCAGAGCAGCAGCATGGGTGGGCTCGGGTGCTGGATTCCCGCACCCTGCTCCAGGAGCGCCTGGGATTTGTCCATCTTCTGTAGCATGTCCAAATTCCCTGTGCTGACTTAGGTCACCCCGGACTAAACAGTCCATTTTCAGCAGCCTGTTTCGTCTTTGGCAGGGTGGGAATACAGGCATCTGTTCATTTCTTCAGCTTTGCTGGTAGCCTCGAATTGATGCCCTCAGGAGTCCTAGGGTGCAGATGACCCCAAATCTGCTCAGAATGAGGTGCCTGCCCTGGGTCCTCCTTCCTCCTCTTGGTGTGGCATTTCTCCTGGTCTTGTGGTTTTTGTGTTCTGTAGCCCCACCTGGCCTGGAGCTCACTCTGTGGACCAGCCTGGCTTTGAATGCACTCACAGAGACCCCTGCCTCTGCTGGGGTTAAAGGCGTGCGCCACCACGCCTGCCTGGCCTTGTGTTTTCTGTCTCAGTAACTTTTCTAGGTTTTAACCTACATGCCAGTGTGTACACCTCAGTGATCTTTCGTCTGTGTGATTTGGGGTTCCTAGTTTCCAGATCCAGAGACCAAGCACCCGGGTAGGTGGTGCCTGTCCTGGGCTCACACATGGAGCTCATGGTATGTGCTCTGGGCGCTGGTTCCTCTTGGAGACACTTATTTGGGAGTGTGCCTGCCGACACAGGTGGCTGTGATGGCAGCCTGGTTGTTGTGTGCTGTTGCTGGGTACCACACCACCCATCTGCCCTTTTGTGGGTGGGTGGGTATCTGAGCAGCTCTGGCCTGTTCTCGGATACACAAGGAGTCACCGCTCCACTACTCAGTGTGCTGCGTTGCTGGCCGCCACAGCTGTGCACTGTGCCATGGGTTTTCCTGCCCAGCGTTGAGCCAGCAGAGGTTTGCTGAGCAGCTGCCATGTGCAAAGTGCATGCTCACTGCCTGTGTGGGCTGGATTTTCCTGGGGGAGAGTAAGCAAAGTGGGTTTAGACTGATAAGCACTGAGAAATCAGAAAAGCAACCCAAAAGGGCAGTGAGGCGAGACGAGAGAAGCAGCATCAATCGGAGAACACACTGGGGTGGAGGAGGCACCAGCTTTACGTCACCAACTCAGAGAGAGCTCAGGTGATTGCTGCACCCACCCGGGCATGGGGAGCAGGAGCTGTGCCCGTCCCGTCCCATCCAACACCCCCCACACACCCTATTGCCCTGGCACATCTCTATATATAGGTCTGTGCCCCTACAGGAGGCCTAGCACTGCTCATCAGGATCTCAAAGAAGCCCTCCTGGCCTAGCTAGGGCCTGGGGCTCAGCCCTACTCCCACCAGGACACGTTGCATCAAAATCTCCTTTGACCCCAGACTCCCGTGATCTCCTCCCCAGAGAGGAGCAGATGGCTACTCTGATGTCTTTGATGGCTGTCTAGTATGTGATCTTCATCCTGTTTCAGTAGGATTCACGATGCCTTCCTTCATGGAGTCCAGGCTCTGCTGCCCGCCATGAGCCCAGTTGACGCTGCTGTCCTCAGCGACGCTGCTGTCCTCAGCGACACTGCTGTCCTCAGCGGCTCTGGGGAAATGCGCACTCTTTAGGCATCAGCTTTGAGAGGAAGTTGTTAGACTTCAGTACAGATGAGGAAGCTGAGCCTCCAGGGTCAGAGTAGATGAGGCTAGGGGGTCTTGTCTGTGTGGCCACCTGCCCAGTGCAGCCGCTGGACAGTGGAAGGCCACAGCGGCCCCAGAATCTCACTGTCCTGTGATACAGCTGGTTGAGGCTGAGCTTGAGGTGGAGGTGGAGGTGTACAGACGAGACTCCAAGAAGCTGCCTGGCCTAGGAGATCCGGACATCGACTGGGAGGAGAGCGTCTGCCTGAATCTCATCCTGCAGAAGGTATGGGACAGGGTGGCACAGGACACCTCTGGGTCTGAGACAGTGACCTCCGTGTACGCTGATCTGTGCTCTCTTCCAGCTGGACTACATGGTGACCTGCGCAGTGTGCACCCGTGCAGATGGGGGTGACATCCACATCCACAGAAAGAAATCCCAGGTGAGCCCTAGTGCAGGACCCCCCCTCCTGACAGTACTCCTCTGGTCACCTGCTGCCTTTTGGGACTTGTCCCCACCCCTCTCCTCCTCTTCCTCCTCCTCATTTTTCCACCCCTGGAGCAAGGGGTTGACTCTAGGTCCCGGGCACACACCCAGCTCCCCCAGGGTGCATCTCCGTAGGTCCCGGGCACACACCCAGCTCCCCCAGGGTGCATCTCCGGCTTTGGACTGACTCTGAGCAGTGTGGCCACATGTCCTGTACCTGTGCTGGCTCTGGCTGCCTTCCAGGCAGGCGTCTCAGCCCTTTCCATCTGCTTTCTTCCAGCAAGTATTTGCCTCCCCCAGCAAACACCCCATGGACAGCAAAGGGGAGGAGTCCAAGATGAGCTACCCCAACATCTTCTTCATGATTGACAGCTTTGAGGAGGTGAGTGCTCAGCACTGGCCACCTCCCCTTCCCCTCTCAGGAGGTTCAAGGCCAAGGTCCTGTCAGCCTCCCGGAACACTTGGGTGGCTAGAACAGGGAAGGGTCTGGACATGGGGTAGTGTGGCTCCCCATCTTCCCGTGTCTGACCTGGGACAAGTTCTTCTCGCTCTGAGCCTCAGGTTCCTCATCTGTAAAGCAAGTGAGATCAGGTGTGAGGGTCGACAGCCCAAGGTCTAGTCAGTGCCAGAGCACCCTAGATGCTTAGAGTGTGAGGGTCGACAGCCCGAGGTCTAGTGAGTGCAAGAACACCCTAGATGCTAAGAGTGTAAGGGTCAACAGCCCGAGGTCTAGTGAGTGCAAGAACACCCTAGATGCTTAGAGTGTGAGGGTCGACAGCCCGAGGTCTAGTGAGTGCAAGAACACCCTAGATGCTTAGAGTGTAAGGGTCGACAGCCCGAGATCTAGTGAGTGCAAGAACACCCTAGATGCTTAGAATGTGAGGGTTGACAGCCTGAGGTCTAGTGAGTGCAAGAACACCCTAGATGCTTAGAGTGTGAGGGTCAACAGCCTGAGGTCTAGTGAGTGCAAGAACACCGCAGATGCTTAGAATGTGAGGGTCGACAGCCTGAGGTCTAGTGAGTGCAAGAACACCCTAGATGCTTAGAATGTGAGGGTCGACAGCCCGAGGTCTAGTGAGTGCAAGAACACCCTAGATGCTTAGAGTGTGAGGGTCGACAGCCCGAGGTCTAGTGAGTGCAAGAACACCCTAGATGCTTAGAGTGTAAGGGTCGACAGCCCGAGATCTAGTGAGTGCAAGAACACCCTAGATGCTTAGAATGTGAGGGTTGACAGCCTGAGGTCTAGTGAGTGCAAGAACACCCTAGATGCTTAGAGTGTGAGGGTCAACAGCCTGAGGTCTAGTGAGTGCAAGAACACCGCAGATGCTTAGAATGTGAGGGTCGACAGCCTGAGGTCTAGTGAGTGCAAGAACACCCTAGATGCTTAGAATGTGAGGGTCGACAGCCCGAGGTCTAGTGAGTGCAAGAACACCCTAGATGCTTAGAGTGTGAGAGTCGACAGCCCAAGGTCTAGTGAGTACAAGAACACCGCAGATGCTTAGAGTGTGAGGGTCGACAGCCTGAGGTCTAGTGTGAGGGTCAACAGCCCAAGGTCTAGTGAGTACAAGAACACTGCAGATGCTTAGAGTGTGAAGGTCGACAGCCCGAGATCTAATGAGTACAAGAACACCCTAGAAGCTTAGAGTAATCGCTGCCGGCCAGGAGGAACCATTGTTTGCTGCTGTAAGGACCATCTCTGCTCAGAGCTTTGAGGGTGTCAGAGAGGCCAGACCTCCAGTTCTGTGACCAAGCTGGGAATGGGCCTGGACAATAGTAACTTAGATACAGATGCCAGGAAGGACAGGCAAGGAGGCAGAGCAGGGCAGGGAGGGAGGGAGGGAGGGAGGGAGGCAGAGAGGCAGGGAGGAAGGGAGGGAGGGAGGCAGGGAGGGAGGGAGGGGAGGAGGAAAGGAAAAAGGGAAGAAAGGAAGGAGGGAAGGGAGGGAAGGAAGGGAGGGAGTGAGGGAGGGAGGGAAGGGAGGGAGGCAGGGAGGGAGGGAGAGAGGTGGGCAGGAAGGGAGGGAGGCGGGCAGGAAGGGAGGGAGGCGGGCAGGGAGGGAGGCTGGCCATCCCACTCTGCTGGCTCCTCTGTTGAGGCCCTTGGGGATGGGAGGCAGGTTCTTGGGCTCCTTTGGAGACAGCTAGGGTCCCAGCAGAAGTATCCAAGGCTCACCTGCCCTCCTTGGACCCACTCAGCTCAGCTCTTTACTGCCCGAGTCTAACCTGGAAGCTCGTGTCTGTGGCAGTCCCAGCAAGCAGCAGCTCAGGGTCCCAGTGCTGTCCCCAGGGAGGTGGCGCTGGCTCACGTGGGGACAAGGTCAGGGGAAGGTGGGCCAGACAGGGCTGGCAGGAAAGAGGTCCCCAGTGTCCTCACAGTCCTGGTAGCTTTAACTCAGCACGAAGAAGCAGGAGGCTTGGCTTGGGTGGGTGGGAGGTCATCCTTCAGTCTGAGTCCCTGCTGCACAGCCCTGGCCCACAGCGAGGCTGCTCCTATCTATGAGGATCGAAGGGGGGTTGGGGAGAGTTAGGTGGCGGTTCTCAGGGTTCTCTGCAAAATGGGGTCTTTTCTTTCTCTTCCTCCCTCTCCCTTCCATCTCTTTCCCCCTTCCTTCCCCTCTTCCTCCTCTTCCTCTCTATCTGTCTCTCTTCTCCCCCCCCCAGACAGGCTCGCACACCGTAGCCCAGTCTGCCCTCAGACCCTCCGTTCTGCCTCAGCCTCCTGCTCCAGTGCTGCGATTATAGCTCGTGCCATACCCAGGTCAGGTGGTGTTGTAGGCAGCCCTTAGTGGCTAGGCCAGGGCATGGTTCACATGGTAGCACTGACATTCGATGTCCCTGCTTCCTCCCCCCCCCAAGGTGTTCAGTGACATGACTGTGGGGGAAGGAGAGATGGTCTGCGTTGAGCTGGTGGCCAGCGACAAAGCCAACACGTTCCAGGGTGTCATCTTCCAGGGCTCTATTCGCTACGAGGCACTGAAGAAGGTGTATGACAACCGCGTGAGTGTGGGGCTGCCCAGGGGTGGGGTGCCAGGCCCTGTCCCTCCTACGGACACATCATGCCCCCCTCTGTGCTAAGACCCCCCCATAGGACACCTGCTGCCCCCTGGTGGTTCCCGGGAGCCACGATCTGCCTTGTTGTGTCCATCTTGGATGCAGGTGGGCCTTCTCCTTCTGAGGGTCCCTTGGCAGTAACGGCCCATGGTGCACTGGTTCCCCTGCCTCAACTAGCCCCTGACTAATTCAGTGGACAGCGGAGTCCAGATGGGTGGGCCACTCCGCTGTAGCTGGTGAGAGCTTGAGCTCAGCACTCAGCCCGTGTGCTGTGGTCAGGGAGCTCAGGGTAGGGCAGAACAGCCCAGGCCAGGGATCCGGAACACGTGCTGCACCCGACTGCCTGTTGTGCTTGCCTGGGTTCTCTGTGCTCAGACCCCCTCAAGGATGGCCTCAGAGATGGTCCCTCTGGCTGCTGTGTCCTGAGGAAGAGGGCCTGTGGAGCCCCCCTACCTCTCTCCCCCCACCCCATAGCAATGACGTAGGCTGCTTCCCACCTGCCACAGGTGAGTGTGGCCGCTCGCATGGCCCAGAAGATGTCATTTGGCTTCTACAAATATAACAACATGGAGTTCGTACGCATGAAGGGGCCTCAGGGCAAGGGCCATGCTGAGATGGCGGTCAGCCGGGTGTCCACTGGGGACACGTCCCCCTGTGGGACAGAAGAGGACTCAAGCCCAGCCTCACCCATGCACGAACGGGTAAGGGCTACATAGCTAGGGGAGGGGCCTCCTGCCCTGTGGATTCGCTTTCCACACACACCCCCCCACAGCCCCTGGCTAAGGAGATCATCACCTGGCCACCAGCCCACCACCTCTGATGAGGAGGCTGAGGCTCCGAGACAGGAAGGGCCTTGTATGAGATCATCCAGCTTGCTCTGCTTTCCGAAGCTGCTGCTGCTGCTGGGAGTCGTGGACAGAAGGAGCTGAGAGGGAGACAGGCCTGGCCCTGGTGCCTGGAGGGGTCTGCTGAGCAGCTTTGGCCATTCTGAGTCCTTCCCCCGTGGGTCCCACAGGGACAGTCAGGAAGCACAAAAGAGTCACCCAGCTCCTCTCTGGGCCTGGCTGTTTGTTTAGAGGGGTTGTCACATAGCAGTAGTCCCACAGGCAGCCCTAAGCATTTCCATTTACAGACCCAGAAATCCAGGCTGCTGCCTCTGCTATGTGGCTCAGAGGGCTCAGCGCACAGTCTGAAGGCCTTGCTGGTTAAGAGCTCTCTCTGTCCCCAAGTAGATAGTTGAAGCCAAAGGCTATGTTATAGGTCCCAGGCCAGATAGGAAAAGGGCTCTGTCCGCTGGCCACAGTGTCTGGAGGCTGCCCAGAGCAGTAGGCAGGTGGGCGAGGTCACAGGCCTGGGCCCCGGCCCTGCTGCACTGGGAGGCTTTGGGTAAATCTTTTCCTCTCCGAGCTTCTGTTCTCTCATTCAGAAATAGGATGCAAACCTGCCTCCCCAGGTGGGGGGCTCCAGGGAGCCCCTTGCAGTTGTGCCTTGTGGGAGGTTAGCCCAACAAGGTGTCCCCAGGTGGCCACATGGTTACTCTGCAGCTGCAGTCATGGAAGTAGCTCTCGGAGCCAGCTGGCACGCATGGCCAGTTCACTTGCCTTCCCTCCTGGGGAATCTTTTCTTTTCCTTTTTTCTTTTCTTTTCTTTTCTTTTCTTTTCTTTTCTTTTCTTTTCTTTTCTTTTCTTTTCTTTTCTTTCTTTTTTCTTTTCCTTTCCTTTCCTTTTCCTTTTCCTTTCCTTTCTTTTCTTTTCGTTTTTCTTTTCTTTTCTTTCTCCTCTCCTCTCCTCTCCTCTCCTCTCTTTTTCTTTTCTTTTCTTTTCTTTTCTTTTCTTTTCTTTTCTTTTTTTTTGGTCTTTTCAAGACAGGGTCTTCCTGTAACTCCAGCTGTCCTGGATCTCGCTCTGTAGACCAGGCTGGCCTTGAACTCACAAAGATCCGCCTTCCTCTGCCTCCCAAGTGCTAGGATTAAAGGCGTGCGCCACCACACCCAGCTTCTTTTTCTTGCTTTTGGAATCTTTTATAGTCAGTGTTTTATAAGCCAAACATCAACAAAAAGAAGTGCATTTTTTATGGACTATTGAGCATCCCTCCTGCTCTGGAAAGAGAGGTTCTGAGCCCCCAGATGAGGGGCCTGTTCTGCTCTTTGACATTGCTCTCTGGGATCCTGAAAAAACATGTGGGTGCCAGGTGCGCAGGCAGGGCCTGGCTCTGGCTGCACAAAGCTGCCTGTTTGCTAAGTGCTCGCTCAAGCCTCCCTTCCCCATCCGACAAACAGGAGGGTCCATGAGGGGTGAGAGGCCCCCAGCCCTAAATAGCAGAGGTTTCTGGGACCCAGGGGAGGAGTTTTGAGGTCGTACAGTGCCCACTGCAGGCCCCAGCCTGCTGCCCATGCGCCCACTGTTGCTGGACCTCATCTTCAGGGTCGCCTGTAACCAGTGCATGACAAATGCAGACTGTGTGTATTGTGGTTTCTGGTGTTTGTTTTTTATCTCTTAAAACCTTCCCTGGCTTGAGGGAGGAGCGTCTGGAGCCCAGCAGCCGCCGGAACTTTGGTGGATGTCGGAGCTGTGACGAGGAGGCCGATGGGGCTCCCGAAGTCTCCAGTCTCCGTCCCAGCTCAGCTTGCTGCTCCGATTCTTGTTTGCGTGGGGAGGAGGGAGGAGATGGGCCAAGTTCCCTCTGCCTGGAACGCCCTTCCCCCCCTTCTTCACCTGGCGAACTCCTACTCGTCCTTCAAGACTCAGCTCAAGCCGAACCTCCAGGAAGCCCACCCCGATTGTCCAGGCTCCCCTCTTCTGTCGTGCTTCTGTGTCTTCCTGTGCTCCCCTTTCTCCATCTCAGCAGCCAGCATGCAGTCTGTGGTTGTTGCTTTCCAAGTCTGTCACCCCCAGCAGACTGTGCGCTCCTTGAGAGCAGGAACCTATGTCTTGTGCCTACCTGTGCCCACCTCACCCGGAGTGAGTGTGGGAAATGCTGGTTGTTGGGATGGATGTGCTCGGACGAGACGTGATGGGGAGAGTTGCTTTGCCTCCGTACTTAGGAAAGGGGGCTCGGACCGAGAGGGAGAGGGCTCTGTGCTCCAGAAGACATCGAGGGTGACCTGGGTGCATCCTAGTTTGCTACCCTCCTACTGGGTGTCTGTCAAAGTTGCTGTCCTGCCTTTGTTTATTCATTTGTCAGGTGGGCCCTCATGAGCCTCTGTGAGGGGTGTGGTTGGTATGTGGCTAAGGGCTTCACAGGTCAGCAGCCCAGGCCAGCTGAAACGCTTTGCTTTTGAGGTGTGGAAGAGGGGCCCCTCTGGTTTGGGTGGCAGTCTGCTTCTTCTCAGGCAGTGCTGGCAGCCGGGTACTCTGCTGGTCTTCGGGGACCCGTGGCAGGGTCTGTTCCTGCTGCTTTATGACTTGGGCTCCTTGTCCCTAGGTGACCTCCTTTAGCACCCCGCCCACCCCAGAGCGGAACAACCGGCCTGCCTTCTTCTCCCCGTCCCTCAAGAGGAAGGTGCCCCGGAACCGCATCGCAGAGATGAAGAAGTCACACTCTGCCAATGACAGCGAGGAGTTCTTCCGAGAGGACGACAGTGGAGGTGACCGGTCCCTTGCTCCCCTGTCTCCTCATCTAGGCTCCCTGGGCCAGCTTCCCTCACTCTAGAATCTTCTGTCTCAGGGTGAACCTCAAGGCTTCTCTGGCCCGTCTCTTCCCCTCTGTCTCTTACTCTTCCCTGGAGTCGCCCTGACTCCCCCCTCCCCTCTGGCCTCACTAGTGACCTTCTGGCGTCCGCCCCAAGTCCCTGCTTGGCTCTACCCACTGCTCAGTGGTCGGCACCAGCACCTGAGAGCCATGCAGCTGTAGAATGGGAATCCTCACCTTAGGGACCAGGGAAGCCAGGGATTCTGCCTGCCTATGGAAAGTGGGGTTCAGGGAACAGGGGTGGCCCATAGACCCAGACTGGGGGGTTCTGGGAAACTCTGGCCATCTCTTGCTGTCCTCGGGATGAGTTGGTACCATGCCAGCCCCGCGTGTGTTGAGTGGACTAGGTGAAGGAGAACTTCACCCAGGTGGGCACTGAGTGCGTTCTGGACTAGGCCCAGGGAGAGGCAGGGCCTGGCGTACCCCAGGGGTTAAAGGTCTAGAGGCTGGGCTTCCGTGTGGGTCGATGGAGAGCATCTGTGAGCATAGCGCTGCCTGGAGGGAGCAACGTGCTGTCGCCTCCTCCAGGTCCACTCTGGGGTGCTGACCTGACTCTCTCCTCTCCAGCCGACCTGCACAATGCCACCAACCTGCGGTCCCGGTCCCTGTCAGGCACAGGACGGTCGCTGGTTGGGTCCTGGCTGAAGCTGAACAGAGTGGATGGAAACTTCCTTCTCTATGCACACTTGACCTACGTCACCCTGCCACTGCATCGGATCTTGACAGGTAGTGGTGGCTGGGGACGGCGCGACCCAACTGGGCCACAGTGTCCAGAGCTGGTGGCTTTCCTCTGTGAATGTGCCCCTGAAGCCCCTCCTCACTGCCCCTATTGAGTGGTCGCAGTCCCTGTATGTGGCCCTGGCCAGAAGCCTTGCTAGGCTGAGCTGAGTCCCCACCTCTGTGAGGACCCCTGGCTCCTGGCCTCTGCTGGGCTCAGCAGCTGTGCTGCCAGTAGCCAGTCTGGGAGGGCAGGGTGGTTCCAGGCCTCTGAAGCCTGCAAGTGCATGTGTGTGGCGGTGGTGGCTCCCTCCTGAGAGGGCCCAGCGCCGAGTGCTGCCCTCCCACCTGCTACCTCCTGCCACCTTAGACATCCTGGAAGTACGGCAGAAACCCATCCTGATGACCTAGTGTGTGTGGAGCCTGCACGGAGCCCCAGCCCTGCCTGGCCTTGGGAGCGCTGTCAAGTGCCTACCTGTCAACCCCACCCGGGTCTTCTGTGACAAGCCAGCGCCAGAGCCACAGCCAGGCAGGGCCACTCGACTCCTGGGGCCAGGGCCGACTCCATGAACACCAGCCCAAACTGAAGTGCCTCGTCGTCCTCCCTGCTGGCTCTGCTCACACCCTGTGCCCCCACCTGGCCCCCTCAGCCTTCCGGAGAGCCAACTGCTCCCAAAGAAGGCCAGAGTTACCGAGAGACCCCAGAGAGTGCAAGGGCCCACCAGCTTCCAGAATGTGCCCCAGATGTCCTGACCTGGGCTCCCATCCGACCGGCAGGCAGAACCCGACAGCCGAGGCTCAGCAGCGGGCCAACTGTCCACACTCTTTCACAAAAACCAGTTGAAGATTTTGTAATACTGTACTGACCACTTCAGTGCCCGTCAGCCCCAACCTAACTCCCCCTGGTTGTCACTCATCACAGTGGGTTCCCGCCAGAAGACGGGGATCAAGGACCCTTTGGAGACTTTTCCTGGGCTGGGAATCCCTCGTCCCATGCCCAGCTCCAGAAGGCCCTCAACCTGGAGCTAAGCAGACAGGCCCTGATCCCCCAGAATGGCCTTCGCTTCCAGCCAAAGAACACCGCCAACACTCAGACCTCCCACCTCGAGACGCCCCGCATCGCTCTCGGCTGGAGGGACCCACAGGACTGGTTCTGAGGGAGGGTGGGAGGGCATGTCTGCTGAGGGGGGTTCTGATGGGGATTGGTGTTGACATCTTTCCAGAAAGGTTCTAGGCAGAACCATCCTCAGGCCAGAGCTCCAGAGTGAAGCAGACACCATCCCCTCTGCCCCACTTGCTCTGGTTAGTGTGCGGCCCGTGTCAGCTCAGATTCCTGGGCCGAGGAGCAGACTTTGCTATTGTGAACAGGCAGTGTACTGGGTGGGTGCAGGCGGCCACGCACCACCTGCCCAGGCCTTATCCTAGCAGAATGCTTTTGAAAGCTGAGGCCTTCCCTACCCAACTGGAATAAACTGGAAGCTGGGCCTCTTTGTTATGTTTGGAGTTTGGTGTCCCGGGCCCTGGAGGACTGGGCTGTGTGATTAGCATCTGCTCTGTGTGCTGCAGCTGCAACTCCTGTCTAGCTCCATTCCATGGGCTTTGGGGACAGCGACAACTTTGGGGCTTTCTCTAGATTTTGTATGTTGTTATTAAAAGCAAGCTATTGCATTTCATTCTGCCTCGGTTTGCCCACCTGTAAAATGGGGCTGATACCACCTACCTCACTGAAGTCTCCAAGGTTCCAGTGCATGGCTGGGTCAGGGTCACCAGTCACTCTGCATAGCTTGGGTTGCATCTTATGGAAGGGCATTAAGTGACAGGAGGCTGGCCACTTGCTCAGAAACGGCTTCTTCCAAAGGGACGAGTAGTAGGTGTGTTCAGGACGGGCTTTCTCCAGCAGCACCCAGCTGTCTGGGGAACTAGTCCCATTCTGATCTGACCTTTGTCTCAGTGCAGCACAGCCAGGTCTTTCTTCAAAGCAGCACTGCTCAGGCCAGTGGGTATTGCCCAGTGGTCTGTGATACCATCTGAATGGTGCCCCCAAGCTGGTGTCCAGGATGGCTACAGTACACCACTGCTTCGGGAACCTGGTCATTATGGGGTTTGAAAACAGGACCTGGGGTCTTGGGGGCAATGTGTCCCGCTGTGTCTTCCGTGGAAGGATGAGGCCGTCCTGGCTAGGCTCAAGGCTGGCTCCTGTAAGCTGGGGTAGCTATGTGGACCAGTTTCAAGAGCATGTACAGGTATCTCCCAGACTGTAGGAGGCGCAGTGGTGCTGGGGTTGGTCCTTGGGTCTTGGCTCTGTCTGGTACACATCACATACTGATATATGCAAGCCCATTTCCAACACTTAAGTACCTTCATCCCTTCGCAGGGTCAAAGAACCCCCGCCCCCAAGAGAGGCCCAGTGGACTACTCAGAACTGAGCAGGGGCAAGCTGGGGCCCAGGCTCGTTTATAGTCTAGAGCACACTGCTGCCCCTCCCATGTAGCCAAGCATTTGGCTACATCCCCCTTTCTCAGTCTGTAAATCTTCCTCTGAGAAATACTTCACACCAAATTCAAACCGTGTTCAGAGGCCTAGGCTGGAAGAACACTGTGTTCTTTCAGGTACCTGACATCAGAGATCGAGGCATGGTGACACACAGTCCCAGCACTCAGGAGGCAAAGGCAGGGGGATTGAGAGTTCCAGGTCAGCCTAGACTGCATAGCAGGATCTTGTCCAGTTTTACAGTAACAAGTGACAGCCAGAGTGGAGCCATCTTCTGGGAATATGCCTGTCTAGCATCCAATACAGGATGACCAAAGCAAGCATACATGTCTTAAATGGAAATTGGAACTCAAGTGCAATTTTCCTTTGAGGAAACCTAGGTGTCAATGTTTAGCACATTAAAAAGAAAGTTGTCTCTGAAGTGCTGCTGTTTCCTTGTCCACCCTCTCTCCTGAGGTCCCACGGGAGGACCAGGCGCCTCCACAGAAGCAGCCCAGGCTCATTTTCCCCCAAAGAAGGTTATTTTTTAAAACACTAGTAGAGGGGCAGCAGCAAAAATAGAACAGAAAGAATCCGGTCTCCCATCTCTCATCTGGACTGTGTTTTCTTTCTTTTTTATTTTATTTACTTTTTTTGAGATGGGGTCTCCCTGTAGCTCCAGCTGGCCTGGAACTCACTGTATAGACCAGGCTGGCCTTTAACTCACAGAGATCCGCCTGCCTCTGCCTCCTGAGTGCTGGGATTAAAGGCGTGAGCCACCACGTTCATCTTAAATGTCTTTAATGTTCTTAGCCACAATGTGGGTGCTGGGACTTGAACCCAGGTCCTCTGTAAGAGCAGTCAGTACTCTTAACCACTGAGCCATCTCTCCAGCCCCTTGGACTGTGTTTTTTTTTGTTTTGTTTTGTTTTGTTTTTTTTTTGAGACACGGTCTCCCTGTAGCCCCAGCTGTCCTGGAACTCACTCTGTAGACCAGGCTGGCCTCGAACTCACAAAGATCCGCCTGTCTCTGCCTCCCAAGTGCTAGGATTAAAAGCGTGCGCCACCACGCCCGGCTGGACTGTGTTTTCTAAGGAATCTGTCAACACTTAGACTTGTTATAGGGACTGTCTGTGCACCTGAAGTCAAGGCAGAAAATGCAGGCATGGTTTTTGTTTTTTGCATGTCCTTAATGTGAGTTTTTCCTCTTTAAAAAAGAAAAATCCGGCTAGAATTAAACCAGGATCTATTTTTGCTGTTTTAACAGACAAGTTACTAGTAGACTTTTGAAAGATGAAGTAAGCCAGGTGTGGTAGTGCACACCTTTAATCCCAGTGCTGGAGAGGCAGAGGCAGGCAGGTCTTGTGAGTATGAGGCCAGCCTGAGCTACGTAGTGAGTTCTAAGCCCCCCTAGGCTACATAGTGACACCCTGTCTCTAAATAAATAAATGAATAAAAGTAAATGTCACATGGCTTCTGTGTCTAGGCTCATTCTTCTCTCTGCATAGTTAAACCAGGCCACCCTGAAAAATAAATGGCATATCCTAAAGGATAGACATGGAACTGCAGGTGCTGTGGGCTGCTCCTCGAAGGCCGTTAAGGTCGCTAGCCTAACGTGGGGGCTTATGGCTGGGATCGGGGCTGTTTTACAGCAGGAGCCCCAGAAGTGGGGGAGCTGCAGGTGTGCTCAGTCTGTTTACAGTTTTCTATTATTCCCAAGATGACTCCAGGCCTTGAGCTAAGTCTTCCCATTCTGTTGTGTGGTTTGAAGTGTTTTTGTTTTTCTGAGACAGTCTCAGGTAGCCCAGGCTGGCCTCAAACTTGCTGTGTAGCAGAGGATGACCTTGAACGCTGCCTCTGCCTCTGTGCTGGAATTACAGGCCTGCACCACCACACCTGCTCCTAGGCTGTGCTGGGTTTTGTGCATGCTTAGCTAGGCAAGCACCCCTTTAGATGAGCTGCACCCCAGCCCTTCCTTACCTTTCGACTTCAGTCCCTGACTTTGCAAGAGGTCAAGAAATTTAGATGAAACTCATTCTATGTATAATTAAATATGCCAAGAATATGTTGAGGTTTTTTTTTTTTTACTTCAAGGCCTATGATATCTACAAAATACATTTCAATAGACACCAAGCTGGCTTACATTGAATTTATCAAGCACACCAATTGGGTGCTATTTTTATAAACAGCCACAGGTAGCGGATGATCCATCTCATCCAACAGAAATCTCATGGCAGGTTTCCTAGAGGCTAACTTTGCTTCAGGATTTAAGTTTTAGAGGTGAAAATTATTTTTCTTCCATTTCCCCCAATCTGTACCTAGTTGTTTCTTTTTTTTTTTTTTTTTTTGTCTTTTTGAGACAGGGTCTCCTTGTAGTCCCAGCTGTCCTGGAACTCACTCTGTAGACCAGGCTGGCCTTGAACTCACAAAGATCCACCTGCCTCTGCCTCCCAAGTGCTAGGATTAAAGGCGTGCGCCACCACGCCCGGCTAGTTGTTTCTTTTATAATGGGTGTTTCAAGTCAGTTGCAGATACTTGGCCAGCTTAGGGAGTGACCTTTGATTTGTCTCAAGGAGTTTTGCAAGCTCACTCTTCTGACTTGGTGTTGGGGCTGATGACTATTCTGTGGCTGTTGGCTGCTGGCCTGTGAGGACTGTGGGGGATAGCAAACTACCTTCCTTCTGGAAGGCTAGGTAGTTTGCTATAGGCCTTCCCTATTGCCGGGCATCTCAGCCACTCACTACATGGGCTTCTGAGCATGCTTGTTTTCTGGCTGATCTTTCCAGAGCCCACAGGATGGCTGCAGGTAGAAACTGTCCCAGCTGCCTTTCACACATTGGACTTTTTAAAAAAAGCCAAAATGAGTATGTCACTAGGATAAAAGGCCCAAGACACCATAGCAGACAGGTCCTGAGAAGAAAGACAGTGAGTCACTGCCCTCTAGCAGACCAGGGGGATTTCTGACCTAATACCTCTTACAACCAACTACAAGGTGGAAGGAAGGTGGCAGGTATGCCACGCCTCCTGGCCAAAGTTCAAAGCCTGGGCAGTTCTTTCAGAAGTCCCTGAGACGTCTAGGAGGATATATGGCAAGTCTCCACCCTGGAGGCTGCCTGCAATGTCAGGAGCAGGCTTGCCCAGTTTTGCAGCCTCGGATCTTACAGGAGCTACTGTCATGGCCTAGCCTGGAAGAAAAGGCTCACTGGAAGGAAAAACCAGAATGTATTAAAGAGGGATAAATGTAAAGTGCTGGCCCCTGAGGAACAGGTCAGTGTCGATATCTGCCTATCTGGAGACCTGACCAACTCTGTGCTTGTTAAAATGACACAAAGGCAGAAAACCTACCCAAGGGAAACACTTGTTTGGGTGTGGGTGATGGCGCCTCGCTGACTCGCCTCCTACGCTTCATGTAAGCCAACAAACAGGCCTTCATTTCGGAATCTGACTTCAATAAAACAATTAGGTTGCTCAGTTTGAAATAACCATGGTTTCTAGTGAACTTTGATTACATTTTGAATAAACAAATTTTCTCAAAAGACAAGCCAATTCTAGATGCCAACCAAGTCCAGTGATTTAATGGGCACATACATATATATGTGTGTTCAAGGGCACATTAGGCCCTGGCTTGTCATGTAAACCCAGAGCCTGGGGCTTCTCAAGGGGCAAGTGGACTGTGCATCCTCTAGAGGCAGAGACCAAGGTGAGATGTGTGGAGGCAGGCACTGACCTGGGAAGGCTGCTGGCCACTGCTGCGTCCCCCTAGGATGTGCTGGAACACATACCTCTCAGGCTGCCTGGGAGTCAGAAAGCATGCAAAGCAGTGTTTGTTCTAACCCAATGGCCAGTGAGGAAATCCTTTGAAATTAATGGTGATGGTTGTAGACCTATACTACAATCCACTGCAGACACTTTGAAGGGTGAACTGTTACATGAGTTATGGGCTGCAGCATGAAGTTCTGGTTCAGTGAGCTTAGGGCAGGAACCAAGGCTTTCAGTTCTAGAAAGCTCCCTGTTGCCTCTGGCACTGGTGACTGTCATCTGTCCCTCTGATGGCTCGGCAGTTTTGCTCTCTGGGACACCTGTCACAATTCAAGGCGACCATTTGTGGGACAGCTTTTCTTCACAATTTGCAAGGAAACACCCTGCAAGTCGGATTATGATGCACATCTCAGGAACCTCCAGAACCTGCACACAATTCTGAAACTTTTTAACTCAACAGACTAGAATTTAAGGTTAAGTGATTTTTTTTCTGTCACCAAAATCTTCATATACAAAATGATCTATTTTTCTTCGCCATTTTTGATCCTTAACTTCAAAAAATCCTTAAAAGAGGCATTTTTGACTGAGACAGGCCTGAACATAAATCCTATGCTCACTTCCTCTTGCAAGAGAAGGTAACCTTCCTACCTCCAGCCTTGTTTCCAGGTGAGGACGGCCCAGTGTGCAGTGCATCCAACAAGATGCTTTGACTCCACCCACTTAAGACTCTGTAACTGCCACTGACGTTGGAGTCCACTCAAGCCCTTGGTTTGACCCAAATGGTTTCAGTGGTCTGACGAGAGTGAGTCTCCCACTTCAGAGTTCCTGCATGCCACTTCTGTGTGCTGCTCCCAGTCGTCTTGGCTTACACCAGTGCCAAGGGCATCAGTGGCACACACCCAAAAAGCCAAACACTGGTTTCTTTAAACTTTCCATTTATTCACATTTTATGGATTGTTACACTTCCTCAATGGGATCATTCAAAAACTAATACAAACTGAGATCATACTGTCTGACAATTCAAGTACTTTAGTTTTTATAAAACAATTTCTTCTTTAAACAAATGATTATCATCTGACTGCTAAGTTTTATAACTCCCTTACACTCTGTTAAGACAACCCTCAGTCCTGACCATGACCGCTGAGCACATGGTGCCTTGTGCAGAGCACCAGGCTCAAGATCAGTCTCCAAGCACTTCCAGGATGAAGAGACTTGGTCTGAGAGTGAGCGTGTAGTCTGCACAGCCATCTGCACAGCCTTCAGGAGTGCTGCGCTTTTAGTCTTCACAAGTACTAACATTATGGACACATGAGCAAAATCACACTCAACCTTCAAAATGTATGAGAAAGCGCTCAGGAAAACCTGTAAAGTACAATAGTGAGGTGGGATTCCTTTCCTCTACCCATCAACATTTTGGTTTTTTTGGCATGAAGCATGTAAAAATGTAGAATTGAATCTGTCAAACAGAGACTCAGTCCATGGACTGGACAGTCAAAACTTGGCCTCAAAAAGCCAGGGTGTGGTTCTAGTAAGGAAGACAGCACACCAAGTGATTTTTTTGCTTACTGGGAATGTGCAGATGGGATCTGTGGGAAGCTGTCAGGCTGGCAGCACACATCACTATGCAGGGAGAGTTAAAGGAACATACACTTCATGTTAGCTCAAGCAGGAGACTTAAGGTTAAAAAAAAAAAATCTCAGTTCATACCAAACACACTAAAGGCTAATTCCTAACATTGTTAAAACACAAATGAAGCTAAATCCATGGGTCAGAACCAGCTGCTAACACCCTGGTGGGACACAGGTAAGCCCTCCAGGGGCTCCCTCTAAGTAACACAAGGCGGCAGATTTTACAAAGAAATGCACACACACTCGGTTCTTCCCTGTGATCAAGTGGAGAGTGATGAGTTCCTAAAGCATACAAGGCGCTTAGGAAACGGCACATCTGAGCTATGGTCACACAGCACTTCCCTGTAATTTTCACTTCCAAAAGCAACAGTTTTAGCAGCAAAAATTTGCCTGGGAATGTTAGAAAAACAGAAAGCCACACCCACCCACTGATTTAGAATTGAAAATGCTTGGGCAGAGCTCCGAAGGCAGTCCAGTGAGATTTTCTGGGGTTTTTTGTTTTTGTTTTTTTTTGGCAAATATTCGTGGCACATGCAGATGCTCACATGAATACTGCCATGATCCTAAACGTTCCCAAGTCTCTGACACTAGTCAGCCCTGTGGGCACATGTGGCTTAACTGGATTCTGAAATTTGTTCCCCTCACTTCTTCCTTTTTGGGAAGTTGGATAAACCTGCTGTGAATGGGGGTGGGACCAGCACTAACAAAGCAGCCGCTTCACACTGCACATCACGAACATTCTCAGCACTAAACAGTAAAGGCACAGCAGCTCCTGGCAGAACACAGTTCAGCACGGAGCACTCTGAGAATTTCCCACAAACACTGGCCCTATCACCTGACCTCTCAAGAACTTAAAAGAACTAGCCAGGTTTCATCACAAGACCCCCACCCCTGCCTCCAAGGTTGCAGTTTTAAGAAAGTGACTATGCAATGTAGTTTGTGACTATTTCCCTAGGTCAGAGCACAAAGCCAACTACCAGAATATATAAAGTGTGAGCGAGTGCTGACCCTGAGCCTTCGAGATCATCTGGTACCAGAACTGAATTGATGAGCAAAGTAAAATATAGACAGAGAATCCATTCTTCGTGGGTAGTGGGGTGTTGGTGTCTTACTCTAGCCCAGCCTGGCTTGTCCTCTCAGTGCTCATCCTCAGCTTTTCCAGTGCTGGGATTACAGGTGTGAGCCATCACAACCGACAGACATTAACCCTACTGTCAAGCGGCATGGCCAGCCCAGGGAAGAACCACAGGTCTCTTCCAAACAACACAATACCTTATACTTTAAAAAAAAGCATTTTTCTGATTCCAAACATCTAATATGCTGCTGCTGTCTGATGTTACAGGCAAAGCAGACCTGCTTCTATCTCATCACTCTGTGTTTTCCTAGCAAGTTCACATGGCTCTGGTGTGGCCGGGTTGTCCTGGATCATCTAGTATAGGCTTTGTCCATAGGCTCACCATAACCATATGTCCCCTTTTTAGTATGGTTTCACTTAAAAAAATAAAATAAAGACATCGTTTGTGGTATGATACACTACCAAATTTGTGCTTTTAAAATCCATTGTTCCTGGAAACCCCCTTCCATGTTGTCTTCGGGGGGTTCAGACAGCACCTCATGAATAGAAACTACAAAATCAAATATAAAACCCGTAACTTCTCCACCAGCTACTCCTCCCATCCGAACACGAGAAGGCAGATCCTAAAAGACAGTGCAGCAGCCCCCAGGGCCAAAGGGCAGTACCTGCAAAGAGCAGGCTGGGGACAACATGGACAAGAGACACTCAGTACCCACGGTCCAGCCTGAAAACACAGCAAAGGACAACATCTGTCACAGTAGAGCGGCACAGTCATTTGGTAAGAGCGCTAGTCACAGATGAGACGAGTCTGAAGAGCAGCACAGACAAGCTTCTTTTGGAGCGCTGCCGAACACAGCCCTCAGGAGCCCCATGGGCTGACTGGAGGAGCCTTTGGAAAAGCTAATTGGTACCCTGATTGCAGTCCATTAAGAAATCATCTAGGTTAATTTACTAAATGAATCAACATCATAAAAAATCCTGCCAAGCTTCTCACTCCGATGTATTCTGCCCATTGGCCGGTTCTCAAGAAGGGACAGCAGCTTCTCAGCATGTACACCGAAAGGTTTTATTGGCCTTAATCTCCCTCACAAAAGTTTTAAGTTACCTACAAGTTCTTAGAATGTCAAAGTAAGAGGAGAAAAACTGACTAAGTTGGGGTGAAGGGGGCAGCAGCCTGTGACATTCCTCAGTCAACCTTAGGGCTCAGGCGCCCTTCTTTTCCTGTAAAATTTTATGCAATTCATCGGCGTCCTCGCTGGTTTTCACCCGGATTAGCATGGTAGCTGGGACGCTGGCATTCTTCTCGGCCAGTGGTGGGTTGGGAACACAGACGATGAGTACGTTGTTTTTCCCTGTTCGGGTACATGGCATGTTGGGTGGAATCAGAACATTCAGCAATATATTGCCTGCAGTTAAAAAAGGAAAACATTTATCAAGATTACAGGTTAAAAAAATGGCTGAAGCATTAGTACCTGAAGTGTTAGTGCAGAAGCAACTTTGAGATGTGCTGACGGCTATAGCCACAAGGGCTTCCTCTTCCTTCTTGGTTAGTGTCTGAGAAGCTACAGATAAATTTGGGGTTTGATAAGTACCAATGGACCTGGCCATTTAAAGGAGTCTTTTTCTTTTGAAAGTTTTAAAAGTGAATTTTTGCAATTTTCATACAATAAATCTTTTTTCCTTTGGTCTTTTTGGGACAGGCTCTTCCTGTAACCCCACATCTTACAAAGATCTGTCTGCCTCTGCCTCCCAAGTACTGGGACTAAAAGGCAGGTGCCACCATGCCCAGCAAGGAACCCTTTTCTTATACCACAGTGCTGGACCTAAAACTGAGATCCATCAAAACACCACAAAGCAGGCCTGGGTCCCTGGGAGCTGGGTCCAGCATAGGGGGTGCCTCTGACCCTCCCTCCTGGCCAAGTCTCCCACCCTTACTCTGCATCTCTGATGCAGGACCCTGCCCAGAAACTTTTAACTGTGTTTGCCACTTAAGACTGGCTAGTAATGCCTGGACCCAGGATGAAAAAAATGAGTGATCATCAAAGAAACAATGTCTCTCTTGCCAGCACCCTGGGCAAAACAGTAGGGTGATACTGCTATAAATCAGCCAAGCCACAGGAAAGCAAACATCTCCTTGAGTGTCTTCCTGATGGAGCCTCACACTACTAATCACACACTAGGCCTGCTGCTCTGAAAGCACTGCTCTTTCAGTGGACTGCTGTTAAAGGTCAACTAAAATGGGATAGAGGGGATAGAAATACAGTGATTTCTTGCTCAATAAAAGGGATTGATTCCGAACTGGGCATGGTGGCACACGCCTTTAATCCTAGCACTCGGGAGGCAGAGGCAGGCGGATCTTTGTGAGTTCAAGGCCAGCCTGGTCTACAGAAAAGAGTTTCAGGACAGCTGGGGCTACAGGAAGACCATATGTCGAAAAGACCAAAAAAAAAAAAAAAAAAGGCTGAGAAGAAAGCTCAACTGGTAAATCGCCCACCATACAAGTATGAGAGGACCCAAGTTTGGATGCGCAGAATTCACGTGAAAAACTGGATGGAGCACATGCTCCAGTAACCCCAGGACCGGGGTGAGGGGTGGCAGAATTAAATGAACTGTGGACGCGCACACACGCGCACTAGTAAGTACATACACTACACGCACACCAAAAGAGAAAAAGATTCCATAAAGAGTTACACCTTGGTGCCTACCCAGCCCTTACCTACAGTTTCTTAGTCACACTTCTAACATAAAGGAAATGAAAACACTTTTTGGTTGCTTTTTCATTAGAGTTTTAACAACACCTCTGTATTTTCATACACAATTTTCCTGATACTCAAAACTAAGTTTACAATCAATAAATATGAGATGAATTTGGCCTAATGAGTTTTCATTACAAGAAAACTGAACTTTGAAATCTAAGGAACTGCAATGAGTAGAGCAAAGCTTTCCACATTGTCTGAAATCACACCACACCCACACCCACCTAAATTGGTGTCTGCCCGCACCAAGAGCTGTGTCTTCTGATTTGCCGTGGGTTTTAAATGCAGGGTACCCACACCCTTTTCTTTAAATTCATTGTCTTTCTTGTAAAATAGTTTACACCTATGAGGAAAACAACAGACAAGATCAAGCATTCAACAAGTCACAGTCTGCTAACAACCATTGTTTACACTTGTATAAATCTTCATTAAATGAGAGAAAACATTAAATTACCTAGACTAACAGGATCCAGTTAAAAATCTGAACAAGAAAATACCATTGGACATTCTAGAATACACACCTCCAAACACCTTTTTTTGTAGTGCTAACTATGGAATCCAGGATCTTGGACATACCCCAGACCCTGTAAACTCTCTAACACCTTCCAAGACCATCTTTTCCCAAGTCAGTCAAGATTTCTAACTCCCCCTTTTCATCTTCCTGATCTGCCCCTGGGCCTGAACTGCAGTGCAAATCTGGCCTTTTAAGGATGGGCATAGACAGAACAGAGTCCTGCATCTCTCCTACCCCTAACCCCCTCCTTATTTTTTCATTTGCAACCCCAGTTTCAGAGAATCTGATCCCCTCTTGACCTCTAAGGGTATCACATACACACAGGTACACTTATATACATGCAGGAAATACACTTGTACACATACAATTAAAAATATTTTTTAAAATTAAAAATAAGCAGGGCTAGAGAGATGGCTCTGATCTATGCTGGTGCTGATCCTACTGCATTAAGGGGAGCACTCACTTTTTGGAGTAAAAAGCATCGTCCTCCTTTACTTCGGTGACGACCACTGCAGGCGGCTCCTCACTCTCCTCTTCATCTCCACCTTGCACAAAGACACTCAGTGAAGCTCCCATCAAGTCAGTGAAAGCTTGCTATCCCCAGCCCCAAACATAACCCAGACTAAGTCAACATCTCAGTTTTTTGTTTTTTTTTGAGACAGGGTCTCCCTGTAGCCCCAGATATCCTGGAACTCATTGTGTACCAGGGTGGGCTTGAACTCACAGAGATCCGACTGCCTCTGCCTTCAGAGTGCTGGGATTAAAGGCGTGGACCCACACCCTACTTTTTTTTTTTTTATTAATTTTATTTATTTCTGTATGTGTATGAATGTACTGCCTGCATGCAAGTCTGTGCACCCGTGTCGTGCAATGCCGCGGAGGTCAGAAGAGGGTCTCGGATTCCCCTGGAGCTGGAGTTCTCCTGGAATTGGAGTTTCAGACGGCTCTCGGGTCCTCTGTAAGAGCAGTCGGTGCTCTTAACCGCTAGGCCATCTCTCCAGCCCCAACTTTTTTTTTTTTAAGAGAAAGGTTCTAGCCAGATTGTAACTGTCTTGTACAAAAACAAACAAAAATTAGCAATTTAAAATGTGTGAGTGTCACTAGAGAGACCTGGCTCAGGGCAGCAAGTACCACTGCCTCAGCCACAGGGAGGTCCAGAGACACTGCTTAGATCTAAGTACAAAGAATCCTTTCAAAAGAAGGCACTTGTGTAAAACTTGCTAATAGCTAATAAAGAGTAACAGTCTTGGCCAGGCTTGGTAGTACACGCCTTTATTCCCAGCACTCAGGAGGCAGAGGCGGGCAGATCTCTGTGAGTTCAAGGCCAGCATGGTCTACATAGAGTTTCAGGACAGCTGAGGCTACAGGAAGACCCTGTCTCAAAAAAAAGACCCCCCCCCCCACAAAATTTAAATGAATAAATAAAAATAAGTGTCTTAGAAAATGGGTTCTGGAGCTAAAAAACAAAACAAAAAACCACAAAAACCTTAGACCATATGATCTGAATTAAGGTAGGCACTAGGGTCTCCTGAGAAATTTAAGAAATACTATTTAAAGATCCCAGAACTGGAGTTAGTTATAATCTCCAGGACAGGGAGACATTCCCTGTTGCCTTACTAGGTCTGCCTTAAATCTCCATGGCTACTGCTAGCGGGCAACCTCCAGGACTGGGATGTGATGCAACAGTACTGTGTCCCTGAAGCCACCTTAGCCTTGACAGAGAGACTCTCTGGGCTGAATTTAAAGAGACAGTAGAGAAACAAAAGGGAGCCCCTTATTGAAGCCTCCACCCTGGGGGCCTGGGTGTGTACTGAAGACAGAGCAAATAGCAGCAGGGCCTGGCTCTGGTACAACAGCACAGCACAGAAGTGGCAAACAGACAAGTGCAGCTTCCTTGCTTGGGAACGTGCACATCTACTCAGAATCCCAGGTAAGGTGTCAGGGCCTACTCCAAAACCAGAAAGGGCAGAGGGGTTGCCACTCAAGTCTTAGCTTCTTGCTTTATCTGAGGCTCTGGCAGGACAGAACTGTCACTCAGACACCAGTGCCTTTCTGGAAGGGGACCTGCATGCACATCTGTGAGAACTTTCTACTGCAGCTTTGTTCTCTGGAGCCATGAAGTCTTACTTATACCCAAGTTCTCTCATATCATCCCTCCCCGTTTTTTACTGAGTTTTTCTTGTATTAAGTGCCATATATATGAGCCATGTCTCTAGCCCCTGTGCCTTATATTTTTTTAAGATTTAAAAGTTTATTATTTACACGTGTGTAAATAATACAATTTGTAAAAAATTTATTATTTACATGTGTGTCTGTATGAACATATGTGCAGATGCCCTCAGAGGCCAGAATAGGACATTAGATACCAAGATCTGAATTACAGGTGGTTGTAACCGTCACAATGTGGGTGCTGGGAATGGACTCAGGTCCTCTTCAAGGTAGCAAGTGGTCTTAACTACTAAGCCATCTATCTGTTCAGTCCAAGTTCCCTGTATTTTTGGATATTAACCCTTTGTGTCAGATGCCTGGCTTCTAATGTTTTCTCCTGTTCTATAGGTTGTTTTCTGGCTGCTTCCTTTGATGACCAGAAGCTGCTATAATTCTATGTGTCTAGTTTTGTTTTTCTTGCCATCTTGGTCAATTTAAAGGATTTTTTTTCCTTATAGAAGTGTTCTACTGAATGATAAGCTATTCACTACACAGAGGCATTTAACTTAAAACAACAAATATTAAAAATTAGAAATTTATCTGGGCATGGTGGCACACGTCTTTAATCCCAGCACTCAGGCAGAGGGGCAGAAGAGGGGCAGAGAGGCGGATCTCTGTTGAGTTCAAGGCCAGCCTGGTCTACATAGCGAGCTCCAGCACAGCTGGGACTAAAGGGAGACCTGGTCTCAAAAAGACGGAAATTGAGCTGGGTGTGGTGGTGCATGCCTTTAATCCAGGGAGGCAGAGAATTCAAGGCCAGCTTGGAGTTCAAGGCCAGCTTGGTCTGGTCTACAGGAATCCCAGGATAGCTGGGGCAAGGGCTATAGGGAGACCCTGTCCCCCAAACAACAACAACAACAACAACAACAACAACAACAACAACAATTGATTACTTCAGTGTCACTAGCACAAATACAAGTATGCAGCTACCCGGCATGCATAGAGGCCACCACACTGGACAGTGTGGACACTAAGCATGCACATTTCAGAAGGTTCTACCAGATGGTATTATACAGAACACATCTGAGAACTTTGGATGCAACACTTTTGGTAGAAAACCTGATGGGCTTGGGTGCTCTACTCTTTGGAGGCATCTGCAGAATTTTCAGAGCAAAGAGCTGAGATGTCTAGCCATGTCCAACAGACTCGAGAACAGTGAACCTGATTCATGTGCGTTTTCCTTTCTTAACGTGAGTGATTCTGAGTTCATTCTGATGCCTGTGACCTCTCCTTTGTACCAGCAACATTAATGCTGGGCACCTTATTTCATTTACAGCCAAATATCCTAAATACAATTCAATTCAATGGACATTCATGTTGAAATTTTTCAGTAAAATTCAGTTTTTCAAAAAAATGTTTTTAGCCAGGCATAGTGGCGCACACTTTTAATCCCAGAACTCAAGAGGTAGAGGAAGTTGAATCTCTGTGAGATCAAGGCTAATCTGATCTACATAACAAGTTCTAGGCCAGCTGAGGCTACAGGGAGACCTTGTCTCAAAAAGGTGGGTGGGTGGGTTTAATCTGCTTCTTGCATATGAAAGCCCTGTGCCCAACCGTTTCAGAATCTCTGTGCTGGGTATCTCCTAGCCTTCACTTGGTACATCTCTTACTACCCTGTAATCATATACCTAGATAGATGTCTAATGTATAGACAGTCTGGGGTGCTGGGCCTCATGCATACCAGGCAACTTCTCTACTTAAGAGTGCTCCCAATCAGTACTTTCAGCCTTTTTATTTAATTTTTTTAATTTTTTTTATTTTTGTATGTGTATGAATGTACTGTCTGCATGTAGGTCTGTGCACCCGTGTCGTGCAATGCTGTGAAGGTCAGAAGAGGATGTCCAATTCCCCTGGAACTGGAGTTAAAGACGGTTCTCAGCCGCCACGTGGGTGCCAGGTCCTCGGCAAGAGCAGCTGGCGATCTTAACCGCTAGGCCATCTCTCCAGCCCCTTTTAGCCTTTTTAACATCCCCACAAAATCAGGTCTTTACTTTTCAGATAAAGACTAAGTGACTAAGGTAACACAGGGAACGGAGCCACACAGCGAAATGAGATCTGCCTTCGTCATAAGCCTGTTCTTTTCCCATAGCTTCCATAGACACAGCTGAGCGTGGGCAACTCCATACTTACCTTTGTACTCATTACTGCTGCCTTCTGCTGGACCCTCCAATGCTTGAGCAGAAAATGGTGAAGAAACAGGTTTACTCTGGGTAGTATCTTTACCAAATAAACTAGAGTTTCCAGGGGAGAATGAAAATCCAGTCAAGGATCCAGAGCTTAACGAACCCAAAACTGAGCTATCAATTTTCTTGCCAAAATTAAACGAGGCACTTGTTGTTCCTTGTGCTGGGTCCACTTTCTTTTCAGACATCAACTCTACCTTTTCAGATGTATCCTCAGTTTTGTTGCCATGAAACAAGGTTGACTCTTGCTGTACTTTTGTTGAACCAAAAAAGGAGGGTGGTTCAGTTTCACCCTGCGCCCTGTTTGTTCCAGTCTCGGAGCCACTGCTGCCAGTGCTCTCCAGCTGCTTCTCAATCATTGCCAAGTACTTCTCATAGTCTTTAAAGATAGGCGTCAGATCACAGAGGGGGTTTGTATTCACGTGCTTCACTATCCAGTCCCGAACAGAGCAGTTCAAGCCAGCCAACTGCTTGTGATAGGCATTCCCAGAGCACGCTCTGCTGGAAGCAAGGCCAGAGCAGGACTGCTGACCGCTGCCATTAGATGTGGGGCTTAAAATCTTTTTATCAACCAAGACAGTAGGGCCATTTGCAGCAAAAGAACCTGTAAGAAATTAAAGTTTGAACAATTTGGAGGTCTCTTCAAAAAGATTTTTTAAATTATTATTTTGTTTGAAACAGGGTCTCCCTATAGCCCCGGGTAGCTTCCATCTAAAATATCCTAGCACTTGGGAGGCAGAAGCAGAGGCAGGCAGATCTCTGTGAGTTCAAGGCCAGCCTAGGCTACAGAGTGAGTTCCAGGACAGCTGGGGCTATAGGGAGACCCTGTCTGGAAAAGAAAAAAAAAAAAAAAAAAAAAAAATCTGTCTGCTTCTGCTTCCCAAATGCTTGCTTAGATGAAAGGCATGTACTACCACCCCAGCACATTTTTAGTATGATTCATATGTGTGTGTTTCTGCGTATGTGAATGTAGGTGCCCATGGAGGACAGAGGTGTTGGATCCCCTCAAGCTGGAACAACAGACAGTTGTGAGCTACCTGATGAGGGTGCTGGGAACCAAGCTCAAATCTTCTGCAAGAGAAATACAAACTCTTCACTGTTGAGTTACTTCCCCAGTCTTGCTATGTAACTCTGGCTGAACTGGAACTCATCACCTTCCTGAGGCATGTGCTGCCATACTCAGCTACATCCAGAGTTTTAGACTACTATCTTCTTTGGTTTGCTTTTATCGTATCCTATTTCTTGTTACAGTTCAACAACCTTGTAATCACAAATACTCAGAACTTGTTACCAACCATCTGGTTATCAAAAGTACTTAATTCTACTCAATAGAGACCAAACAGAAGTGTGGTGGTATACGCCTACAACCCTAAAATGTGGAAGAGGCAGAAGGACTGAGTTCAAGGCCATCCTCAGCTACACAGCTAGTTAGTGGCCAGACCGAGCTCCTGCAGCTAAGCTAAATGAGACCCAATCTCAAAATAACCAAGTACCAAACTGCATAAACTTGCAGAATTAGTAAGATATAATCCAGTCAGGAGGATTTCTAGAACTTCAACTTGCTGGGCGTGGTGGCACATGCCTTTAATCCTAGCACTCGGGAGGCAGAGGCAGAGGCAGAGGCAGAGGCAGAGGCAGAGGCAGAGGCAGAGGCAGAGGCAGGCAGATCACTATGAGTTCAAGGCCAGCCTGGTCTACAGAGTGAATTCCAGGCTAGCTGGGGCTACAGGAAGACCCTGTCTCAAAAAAAGAACTTCAACTCATAATCCTGTTCTATATGTGAATCCCAATGATTTGTGACTAACTTGATCAGAAGAGAATTAGGTAATCAATATTTGCTATAGAAATGTAGCTTGGGAAAGCCATAACTAAGGACAGTGTCACCTGAATTCCCAGGGACTATTGTGGTGAGAGACAGAGAACCCCTGGTACACATGTAATACATGGACAGGAAGGCAAACCTTATAGAGTCTACAAAAGTGCTGGGTTTTTTTTGCCTTTGACCCATCAGTCAATGGAGAGTCAGTCCCCATTTGTAGTCGAAGATTTTGAGGCTCAGAGATTAAGGAACTTCATGCTAAAATCACACAGCCCATAAATGGCAGACCGAGAACAGAACCCATGTCTGTTTTGGCTCAAAGTTTGTGTTCTCTTGAACTCCCCAAGTACCATCCTTTTCATTATTACTGTTTTTGCTTATACATCCTAGGACTCAGGGTTAAAAATATCTTTACAACCTGTACCTGCTTACATACACCTACAATTTCAGCCCTCGGGATCGAATAGAGGAGGATGAAGTTCAAGGCCAGCTTGGGCTACATAGCAAGACCTTGTCAAAAACAAAAGCGCCCCCCCCAACTGATGAGTGGATAGAGAAAATGTGGTACATCTACACAATGGAGTCAGCAGTAAAGAAAGATGACATCATGAACTTTGCAGGTAAATGGATGGAGCTAGAAGATATCATGCTGAGTGAAGTAACACAGTCCCAGAAAAACAAACAATGAATGCTATCCTTCATCTGTGGATGCTAGCGCCTATTACCTAATTGTATGGCAAACTGAGCAACATTAATGTGATCTGAAAACAACTGTGCTCTTACATCTTTCACTGATCAGAGATGGCTGGGCGAGGAGGGAAGAAGGGAGTGAAATAGGCATGGCTACTCACCAAAGGATACCTTGGGCTCCGGTGCTGTCTTTGCACTGGTGAAGGGTGTGACACTGGTTGTACTGTTTCCATTTGTCAGTCCTTCTAGAGGTTTCCCTCCAGGGCCACCACCAAATCCAGAAAACCCTCCTCCTCCAGAAGGCACAACCAAACCTTTAAAACCTTTAAAGGCTCCTCCGTTATCAGACTAGAATACAAAGCAGAGCACATTTCAGCCTAGTATACTTTCCATTTCCAAATGAGCAAATAACAGTGGCAGCTTGGCTCAACAGCACCCAGGATGTTCAGACCCCTTTATTTATTGACAGGGCATCACTTACCACACAGACTGGCCTCCACCTTGCTATGTAGCGGAAGACTGAACTTTTGATCTTCCTGCTCCACCTCTTGAGTGCTGGGACTACCAGCATGTGCCACCATTTCTAGTTCATAGTGCTATGGATGAATCGAAGGCTTCCTGTATGCTAGTCCTACATTCTGCCAACTGAGCTATAGCCCCAGAAATCTTATTTCTCATCATTCAAAAAATCTAAAACAGAGGCTGGAGAGATAGAAGCACTTGCTGTTCTTCAGGGGATCCAAGCTCAATTTCCAGGGTCCATGACTGGTGGCTCATAACTGCCTTTAATTCCAGCTCCAGGGGCTCTAACACTCTCTTCTAACCTCTGTGGGCACCTGCGTATATGTGCCACACATACACCCACAAATAAATCTTAAAAAGAAAAAAATTAAGCTGGGTATGGTGGTGCACAACTTTAATTCCAGTACTCAGGAGGCAGAGGCAGGAGGATCTCCATGAGACTGATGCCAGCCTGGTCTATAAAATGAGTCCAAGGCCAGGTGGGGTTACAAAGAGTCTCTGTCTCAAACAAAACAACAAAAAAAGATATGCTACATGACATACACACAATTTGTGGAACTGTAAAATCTTCAGGGCCTTTGTACACTAGATTTAAAAGCCACATGGTATTTAGTTTTAGATATACAGCTCTGATGAAATCTTAATGCTAAACATTATAGCCAAAACTCACGAAGATTTCAACTGTCCTTCGTTTAAGTCCAAGGGCTCCTGCCTCTCTACCTCCCTTAAGTTTTAGGTCAAGGTGCACATCCAGGCCTGCCTAACCTTTTGGTGTTGCAACATGACAGTACTGTCATCTACAAAACTTATGCTGAGAAGTGCTGAATAAAGTTACAAAAAATAAAAAAGCAACCAGGCATGGTGGCCCATGCCTCTACTTCCAACACTGGTTAGGTAGAGGCATACAGATCTCTGGAAGTTTGAGACTAGTCTCGTCTACACAGTGGGCTCCAGGCTACCCAGAGCTACATAGTTAAACCCTGTCTTAAAAAAAAGTAGCATCTTGGGCTGGAGAGATGGCCTAGTGGTTAAGAGCGCCGACCGCTCTTACAGAGGACCCGGGTTCGATCCCCAGCACCCACATGGCGGCCGAGAACCATCTGAAACTCCAATTCCAGGAGAACTCCAGTTCCAGGGGAATCCGACACCCTCTTCTGACCTCCACGGCATTGCACGACACGGGTGCACACACTTGCATGCAGACAGTACATTCATACACGTAAATAAATAAAATAAAAAAAAGTAGCATCTTTCTTAAGCCAGGCATGGTGGAACACGACTTTAATCCCAGCACTTGGGGGGGGGGGGGAGAGGGGACAGAGGCAGGCAGATCTCTGTGGGTTCAAGCCCAGCCTGGTCTACACAGCTAGTTCCAGGTCCTGTCTCAAAAATAAAAATAAATAAAAAAAGTAAGTTGTGCTGGGTGTGGTGGCCCATGCCTTTAATCCCAGCACTTGGGAAGCAGAGGCAGGCAGATCTCTGGGAGTTCAAGGCGACCTGGTGACCATCTGTAGCCCAGGTAGGCCTTGAACTTGGACTTCTCCTGCCTTAACTTTGGAGTAGCTGGGATTACAGGCCTGCACCACGAGGCTTAGCCATTTTTCAAGGTGTGTTTTGTTTTGTTTGTGTGTGTGTGTGTGTGTGTGAGCATGTATGTATGTGTGGTGACCAGATGTAAGCTTGGATGTCTCTGTATGTGTGCGCACATGTATATGCGTATGCTTATTGTGCGTGTGAGCAAGTATATGTGTGGTGACCAGATGTAAGCTTGGATGTCTTTGTGTGTGTGTGTACGCATATTGTGCGTGTGAGCAAGTATATGTGTGGTGACCAGATGTAAGCTTGGATGTCTTTGTGTGTGTGTGTGTGTGTGTGTGTATGCATATTGTGCGTGTGAGCATGTATGTGTGGTGACCAGATGTAAGCTTGGATGTCTTTGACACTATTGCAGCAAGGTCTTATTGGAATCCGGGGCTTGCTGATTTTGCTGGTCTAGCCAGCCAGCTTGCTCTGCAGATCCTGTCTCTGCTTCCCATACCCTGGATTCACAGGCAGGCTACCACACCTGCCCACATGGTGCTGAGGTTCTGAACTCAAGTCTTCAGTGCTTAACTGGCAAGCACTTTACCTGCTAAGCCTCAGCATCCATCTTATTTGGGGGACAGAGTCTTTCATTAAAACTGCAGCTCACCTACTGGCTAGGCTGACTGACCAATGAACTTCTTGGGATCCTGTTATCTTTTCCTCCCAGCACTGGGATTATAGTTTCATGCTGCCATATCCAGCTTTTCACATGATGTATAGCATGCCCCACTGTCAGAAGTTTAAGTTTGGGTATGTATCAAGAAAGGAAGAAGGGGCTGCATAGATGGCTCAGTGATTAAGAGCACTGGCTGTTCTTGCAGGGTTCAAATCCCAGCACACACATGGTGGCTAACCATCCATAACTTGGGTTCCAGGGGATCTGACACCCTCTTTTGACTCAGCAAGCATATGACATGGGTGCACTTACATACATGCAAGCAATACACACATATACCCAAATTTGAAAAAAGGAAGGAGGATTGTGGGTAGATGGGAGGTCTGAAGAGGCAATTAGTTGAAGAAAAAAAAAATCAGACCATCTCATAAAATGATGGTACATGTTAACAGGAAAATAAATGATAAAAGTTGTTAAGAGTTGTTTTTTCTAGACTGTGGCAGAGAAAGACATAACAAGACTCTGAAATGGCTCTGGAGTGCTCTAGTTTGCTTGTCTATTGCTACTATAAATATTATGACCAAAACCAACTTGAGCAGAAAAGTATTTATTTTATTTCATTTAGAACTCCCAGGTCATAATCCAACACTAGAAGTTGGGGCAGAAACTAAAAGGCAGGTCTTTTTGAGAAAGGGTCTCCCTGTAGCTCTGGCTGTCCTGGAACTCACTTTGTAGACCAGGCTGGCCTTAAACTCAGAGATCCACCTCCCTCTGCCTTCCAAGTGCTGGGATTAAAGGCATGCACCACCACGCCCAGTTTTTTGTTTTGTTTTGTTTTGTTTTTTTTGGTATTTTACAACTTACACTTTTAGTTAATTTTTCGATAAAGGGTTTCATGTAACCCAGGCTAGTGTCCGACTCATTATGTAGCCAAGGATGACCTTGAACTTCTGCCTCCCAAGTGCTGGTTTTACAGGTGTGAACTACCATATCTGTCATAGTTGCCTTTTTTTTTTTTTTAAAGGCAGGGTCTCATATGGCAGGCTAGCCTTGATAGCCAAGGATGGTCTTGATCTTCTGCCTCTGCTTTCCAAATGCTAGGATTGGTAACAGGCACTTATCTAGTTTTACAGTTTGTTTTTTTAATTGTATTTCTTTGTGTGTGCACATATGTGGGTGTGTGCATGTCTGAGCACAACTTGCAGAACCAACTTGTGGGAGATGGTTTTCTGGGTTGAACTCAGGTTATAATGCTTGGTGGCAGGTACATTTACCAGCTAAGCCGTCTCACTAGCCCTATGTAGTTCACTCTTGATCAAAGATTTTTTGTTTTTAATTTCTTTTTATCTTATGTGTTTGAATGTTATGCTTGCATGTGTGTTAAGTGCACCCGTGTCATGCAGTGCCGGAGGAAGACAGAAGAGGGCATCGGATCCCTTGGAACTGGAGTTCCAGCAGTTTTTAGCTGCCATGTGGGTACTGGGAATAAAACCTGGGTCCTCTGCAAGAGCAGCCAGTGTTCTTAACCACTGAGCCATCTCTCCAGGGTCCCAGACTAAAGAATATTTTTTAAATTATAAATTATGTGTATATGTCTGTGGGGGTTTGTGTACATGAGTGCTAGAGCCCAAGGAGGTCAGCAGAAGGTGTCAGATCCCCTGGAGTTAGAGTTACAGGAAGCTGTAAGTTTTCCTTGCTGGGCACTGAACTGGGTCTGAAGGAGCAGAGTACTCTTAACCACTGAGCCATCTGGCCAGCCCCTGTAGTATTTATTTATTTTTGGTAATTATATGTATCTGGGCATTTTGCTTGCAATTATGTAAGTGTACCACCCATGTGTATGCAATGTTTTCATTGCCCAGAAGAGTGTCAGATCCTCTGGAACAGCTGTTAGCTGCCATATGGGTGCTAGGAACCCATCCTGGGTCCTCTGCAAAAGCAGCCAGTGCTTTTAACCAATGAACTATCTCTCAAGCCCAGCCCCTTCAGTCTTGACTTAAAAGTTTGGAACAGGGGCTGGAGAGACGGCCTAGCAGTTAAGAGCACCAACCGCTCTTGCAGAGGACCCGGGTTCGATCCCCAGCACCCACATGGCGGCTGAGAACCGTCTGTAACTACAATTCCAGGAGAACTCTAGTTCCAGGGGAATCCGACACCCTCTTCTGACCTCTGCGGCATTGCACGACACGGGTGCACAGACCTACATGCAAACAGTACATTCACACACAGGAAAAAAAAAAGTTTGGAACACTGCAGTGTGTGGCTGAGAGGATTTATTGTGAATTGGCCACATGGGTACTTCCGTGTCACCAAAACCATGTTCATAGTTCTAGAACCCTGTGAAAGGTGAGGACTATAGGCAGAAGAGCTGGCGAATGAATGTGCAGTGATTACTCAATACAGGTCACATGACATCAGCTCATTTGTCTTTCTGAGCACAAGAATCAAACACAGAATACAGTAACTAAGAATCCTGGCACATTAAATAATTCTAGTATAGCAAAAGGACTCTCCCTCTCCATCCTCGATCCCAGAAGCAGGGAAGACTGAAAATATACATTCACCTCCATTTCTCACTTCCCCTCATATCACTTTTACATTGCTATACTTTTCATTTCTCCTCTTCACACTGTCACTCTATTTGATGTCAATATTCTTATTTATCACATACTTATCAAGTATTTATTAACTGCATTAGCTCCCTTTATGGCACAGACCTCATATTTACTCTTTTTTTTCCTGGCTCCCATGATTTACAACAAGAAGCAAGCACTTTAAAAAGCATTTACAGTCTGGGCCGGGCGTGGTGGCACACGCCTTTAATCCTAGCACTTGGGAGGCAGAGGCAGGCGGATTTTTGTGAGTTCAAGGCCAGCCTGGTCTACAGAGTGAATTCCAGGACAGCTGAGGCTACAGGGAGACCCTGTCTCAAAAAGACAAAAAAAAAAAAAAAAAGCATTTACAGTCTGGTGAAATAAGTTAGCAAGTTAAGATACTTGCTGCCAAGCCTGACCACTTAAGTTCAACCCCAGGGACTCACATGGTGGATGAAGAGAAATGATGTCCATAAGTTGTCTCTTGCCTTCTACACGTGTACCACAGCACAGCAAGTACCCCACCCCATAAACACACTCTCTCTCTCTCTCTCTCTCTCTCTCTCTCTCTCTCTCTCTCTCTCTCTCTCTTTTAAGGGGCTGGAGAGATGGCTCAGCGGTTAAGAATGCTGGCTGCTCTGGCAGAGGACCCTGGTTTGGTTCCCAGCAGCCATATGGCAGCTATCAACGGTTTTGCAGTTCCAGGGGATTTGATGACCCCCTTCTGACCTCTGTGGGCTTTGCATGACATGGGTGCACTTAACATACACACAAAAATAATGAAAATAAAAATGTTTTAAGTTTTTTTCAAAAATCAAGACGGTATTAATATAGAAGCTGTAGGAAAGCACTCACTTCAAATCCAACATTTCTACGCTTTGCTTTCTTTATGGCTCTATTCTTCAGGACTTCTTCACTGGCCACTGAGAATGTTCCTGCCTGCAAGAATGTACAAATTAAGTATCACAAAAGTAACACTAAAAAAAAGATTAATGCTAAACACAACAGCTAGAATAGACAAAGTTACTTTGCACTTGATGATTTTAAAATGATTAGTTTGGGGCTGGAGAGATGGCTCAGTGGTTAAGAGCACTGACTGCTCTTGCAGAGGACCCGGGTTCGAGTCCCAGCATCCACATGGCGGCTAAGAACCATCTTTAACTCCAGTTCCAGGGGAATCCGACACCCTCTTCTGACATTCACACCATTGCGCGACACTGGTGCACCTACTTACATGCAAACAGTACACTCATACACATAAAATAATAAAAGAAAAATAAACAAAATGATTAAGTCTAGCCAGGCAAATCATGACTTTTCCAGCAATAAATCCAGGCTTCAAATCTCAACATAGAGAAAGGAAGATCACAACAACTTCTGAAAAAAGGCTGAGACCATGGAAACTTTGGCACAAAAATATTCATAGCTGGCCCCACAAATATTTTGGATATATATTCTAAGAAAGTTCTAAGAAAGAAAATTCATAATAAAATTGACCTTGTCATTAGAAATACAAGCTATTACTCAAAAGCTGAAAAGTATTTTAACACTCATGAATGGTTGACTGTGGAGCCCATTCTAAAACCAGTTTTTTTCAAAACAAAATCTCTCTTCATGGCACACATTTTTTTCTTTTGTAGATCAGGATTTTGTACATGCTAACGTAAGCTCTGATTGTGCCTCAGCCCTAGCTGGTCTTGAAGAGCAGTTCTGTTTAATTTGCCCAATAGGCCTCAAATGACCCTAGTCAACTACTGCTCTTCCAATGTGTTGAACATACTATCTATAACCAGCCACTGCTGAAGATTTTCCTCTTTACTGTATCTCTTCCTTCACCCTGTAGGGCTATGATTACAAAGTCAGACCTTGCTTCAAAAACAAAACTAAACAACTTTCTTGTACAGTTACTTCAGATCATTTTAATACTAAAGGACTCTCATATCTCTAATAAGGGATCATTTGGCTACACTTATTCCAATTAATAGTAATTAACTGAATATAATCCTTCCAAATTGGAGATATTTCACTCCTGAACATTGGAATATCTAAGCAAATTATTACATGGTAGTCTAGATCATATTATATACCAGAACTGTGCTTAAGATCTACGGGAAACAGCTCCAGGCCAGCTGGGGCTATAGGGAGACCCTGTCTCCAAAAAAAAAAAAAAAAATCTAGGGAAACAATGCATAACCAAAGACCTAGTGATAAACCAAGTTAGTTAAAGGTCTGTGAAAACATAAACATACCTGTGATTTGGGTTTCCCTAATTATATTAGGGTACATATTACTACCCAAAAAGGGCACCAGCCAAAGAACAGGCTTCAATGTCCCTTTCGACTTTGATTCCTTCTTTCCTTTTTTTTTTTTTAATTTTTTTTAATTAATTTTATTTATTTCTGTATGTGTATGAATGTACTGTCTGCATGCAAGTTTGTGCACCCGTGTCGTGCAATGACGTGGAGGTCAGAAGAGAGTCTCGGATTGCACTGTGTTACAAATCTAGCTAAAGATTTCCTTGGAGAACTGACCTAGAGTATCACACTGCTAAAGAGGCACTAAAAAGGCAAAGATCTCATTACAGAAGACAATTCTAATTACTTGTCCTTTACTCATGACCAACACAAACACACTCAAAACCAAAGGTTTAGAATGCTGCAGAATGTGATGTTCTGGAGGAAGGTACTATTACAAAGAAGGAACAGACACATAGGAAAGTACATTCAAACATTAAGAACAAGTATCTACAGTGTGTTGAAGGACACAGTTCTTCACAGGAATTCCAACATGAATTTACTTGCAGCCATTAAGGAATTATTCTTAGGGAAACTGCCTTTTACCTCTTCTGCTTCATCTTCTTGATCCCAATTTCTATCTGTCAATTCCTTCTCGGCAATTCTTTTGGCCATTTCTTTGAACCTAGGTTACAGAAAACAAGAGTAAACTGTTAGGCTTTCTACAACAGGCTAGCTCTTACAAATAATTTCCAGGCCAGGCATGGTGGCACACACCTTAAGCCCAGCATTTAGGAGGCAGAAGCAGGCAGATTCTGTGAGTTGCCTGGTCTACATAGCAAGTTCCAGGTCAACAGGGGCTACAGGGAGACCCTGTCCCAAAAATACAAAAAAGGCAGAGGCAGGCGGATCTTTGTGAGTTCAAGGCCAGCCTGGTCTACAGAGTGAGTTCAACAGGGGCTACAGGGAGACCCTGTCCCAAAACACAACACAACACCCAAAACAAACATAAAATGCAGTCCAGCATAAAATCTGGTAAGAACACTCCTGTGAAAACTGCTTCAGTGCAAACTTTACAGTAGGTTGTTAAGGGTCCAAGGGCACACAGCTAATACAGGTTATCCAAAGAGGAAGGGGAAGAGATACCTGAGGAATACAGGAACCTTTGTTGAACAATAAGCCAACTTTATTTGGAAAGATTATAATGAAAATTTTTTATAAATCTAAAATTTTAAGTACTATATTATATATACACAATCAAGTCCTTATTCTATGGAAATATTCTTGTCACAAACACTTTCAGTATTTTAAATTCCCAAATCATATACTGTGCAAAGCTAAGACATCATTTACAAGTTGAAATTATTATTATGGATTGTTAACATTATGAGAACATAAACGTTTCAAAAATACAAATGAAGCCCATCTCTTCTAACTATGGCAGTAATTAGGGAGGAAGGAAACAGCTGGGAGATTGGCAGCAGTATCTCTGAAGTGGATTACCAATCACCTACTCAAAGAAGGCATTTTGTTCATTCTTTAAAAACTTAATTCTAAAAAACCAGCAACAAACAAAAGGAACAAGACCCAAACTAGATCCAGCAGAGGGAGTTGTTGGGAGTGCTGTTTTGGTTTCTTCAATGAATGGACTAAAAAATACTTTCCACTTCCCAACTACCTACCTTGTCCAGGAATTCATTGATTAGTCTTGGGCTCCTGCCAGTGCTGCCAAAAATCGCCTGGACGCCTTCCTAATACTTTTCTCCACTCATCTGTGCTCAGCACAACAATCTTAGAACATCGTAAGTCACTAAGATACAAAGACATCTATCACCTAACAGAGTAAGACAAGCACCTACAGAATAGATGGCATTCGACAGTCCTCCAACATCTGTTGCATAGGGGCTTTGGCTTCCAATATATCCCAACCATCTCTGGGAATTCTCTTACAGGTGTTTTTTTTTTTTTTTTTTTTTTGCTTCCTGATTACAGAATGAATGATTCGAAAGTTGATTCTAAAATCTAAAGCATGAAATTCAATAAATGCCAGTATCTTTTAATCTCCCTAGTTCCTCCTCCAAAACACTTGTAAAATTTTCTTTTAATTTTTCTCAAGATCAAAAGTAGCTACAATCCTTTATCAAACTGTTCAGAGATGGTCTCCACAGTCTTTTGGAAATTTTCCTATTCATTATCTTGCACCTCCACCAGAGGGCAGAAGAGACGAGCAGGTGGAATGATTATGTTTACTGTTTAAGATTACAAGCAAACGTGATGGGGTGGGAAATAAATATGGTACTGGGTATAATTTTAACATCTAACTCATACTCGCAAGTGGTGTAATTGACATAACTCTCTAAGTTAATAGAGGGGCTTCCATTTTCTAATATATTTATCCAATCGGATAACCAGAGAGCAGGGATCTTTGTTTACTGAGGTACTCCAAATGCCGGTTCATATTCAATTAGTTGCTGAATCGGTGATCTGAGGCATACATATTTGAGAAAATAAAAGATATTATTGCTGGCACCTGATACAAGCCGGGAGATCCTGGGCTGTGCCTGGAACAGGGGGTAAGGGCTTTGTAATTATTATAAAAGAAATAGGTTTGGTTTAAAGCAAATAGTACAATATACTATTTTTTTTAACTCCAAAGGTTAAAAACTGTAGTGTGGAAAAACAAAGTAACTTGAATTATAAAAAGCCAGACTTTTAAAGAGTATTTCACCTTGGGGCTGGAGAGATAGCCTAGCGGTTAAGAGCACCAACTGCTCTTGCAGAAGACCCGGGTTCGATCTCCAGTACCCACATGGCGGCTAAGAACCGTCTGTAACTCCAATTCCAGGAGAACTCCAGTTCCAGGGGAATCCGAGACCCTCTTCTGACCTCCGCAGCATTGCACGACACGGGTGCACAAACCTACATGCAGACAGTACACTCATACACATACAAAAATAATAATTAAAAAAAAAAAAGAATATTTCACCTTTAAGGACACTTGGTTGAGGCAGGAGGATAGAGGTAAGGTACGCGGCACACACAAGTTCAAGGACAGCATAAGATATACATATAGTAAGACTCAAAAAAGTATTTACTTTTCTGAAAGGAGACAGAGAAAAAACATCGCCGGTAAGTTCAGAACAAGGCCTAGCATTACCATTCAACTGTTCTTTTTTGCAGTGCCGGGGTTAGAACTCTGGGTGTTTCTCCGAAGGCTAGGCGAGGCCTCTACAGAGGTGTTAGGGAAATGTGATCCCTGTAACAACCGAATTCCGCCCCGCCCAGAAGCGTGTCCAGAACGTTTGCATTTATAGGCAAAAAGCCACCAAGCTGCGAAATGCTTTCTAGATACACAGCGCTGTGGCTTGAACCGGGAAGTGGGCTTAGCAGGAAAAAGCACTACGCGTGAACCAGCGCTTAGTGGGGTTCTTCTTGGAGGCGCACTGCGGATGGAAACGCTGGTCCCCCCAGTCCTTCCGTGCCAGGCTCCAGAGACAACCGACACGGGCCCAATAAGGACACCGACCCCGGCCCCGGAGCCCCAATCTCTAAACTGGTTCCGGATGAAAGCCGGTAACCCCCGCCGGGAAGGCCCGCGAGATGCCCCGCGGCCGGAGGGCACCGAGAGGAAGGAGCGGCCTGGCACGGAGAGCCTCCTGGGTCTGCGGGGCCGCGCCGGGGCGAGCCTTCCTCAGGTCGGGGGCCGCCGCGCAGGGCAGGCCCGGCTCACGCGTCGCCGCGGTCCCCACCCCGCCCTCCCGGCCTCTATCCCCTCGCCAACCTGCCTCTCCCGCGGCCTCTCTCTCCTCTGCTCCCTGCCTCTCCCGCGGCCTCTCTCTCCTCTGCTCCCTGCCTCTCCCGCGGCCCCTCTCTCCTCTGCTCCCCGCCTCTCCCGCGGCCCCTTCGGTCTCTCACCTCCCGGTCTCTCGCTGGCTGGGTCGTGGGCGCGGTAGAGAGCAGCGCCAAGGTGGCCGCTGGACACTTCCGGTGCGTGGAGGCCTCCGAGGACAACAGGGTCAGCAAGCTCCGAGGCTCGACTGCATGCCCGCGAGTCGTCTATTCCCTGTGTCATGCACTGAGGGGAAGAGACATCCGTTCAGCCCAAAGCCTCTAGAGGACCGGGAAGAGCACGCTCCGAGCCGCCATTTTGTAACTCAAATCAACCCCTCACAACCAATTCGAAAAAAAGGGCCGAAAGAAACGCCCGCGTCAGGCTGGTGCGCAAGCGCATCGGCGCTTTGGACCACAGCATACGCCCCAGGGGCGAGCCGCTAGCGTCACACAGCGCATGCGCACGCCTCCAGGACGGGCTCGCGGGGAGCAGCGCGGAATCTCGCGCATGCGCACTTGGACACACCAGCGGCTCCGAGGAAACCCGGGCTAGTGGCGTTCCTTGGCCACGTTGATCACGTGTTAGTCGCCGTTTGAGTAAGAGACGGTTCGTTTCACCAGTAGCCGCTGAGGCTCCGGCGAGCTACGGCTTCGCTAGCAGCACTTGGTGAAGTGGGCAAAGAGATCCGTCACCTGCTGCAGGAGCACCTAGGTCCTAGGCTCCTGGGTCAGGACTCTGGTTTTTAGCGTCTAAGCACCGTAGTACCAGGTGGGGTTGGTTGTACATAGGGATTCAGTCTGATCCAACTCTGCTAAGAGAGATTTTTTTCCCAGAAGACACCTCGAGCTTTGCACCCCATTATGCACGGGTTCCTGTGTCTGGTTTCATGTAACTGCTAATTGAATGTATCTAGGAAAATCTTTTTTGTTTATTATTTTTTATGTGTAGGAATGTACTGTCTGCATGTAGGTCGGTGCACCCGTGTCGTGCAATGCCGCGGAGGTCAGAAGAGGGCGTCGGATTCCCCTGGAACTGGAGTTACTGGAGGTTGTTAGCTGCCACGTAGGTGCTGGGAATCGAACCCTGGTCTTCTGTTAGAGCAGTCATATCCTGGCCTGGAACTGGGTATGTAGACCAGGCAGGCCTCTGACCTCAAACTGATTGAGAGAGATACTCCCCTAACCCTCCTTACCCTCCCTACCCCCTACCTCCTACCTTCTTTGAGCACTGGGACTAAATTTGTAGTGCCACTACACCCTGCAGAAATTCTATTTGACATACACAGAATTTTTTGTATGTCATTGTTATTTAGTAAGTTAATAATCCAGAAATTAAGTACCTGGAACCTATAAGGTCACAGTGACTTCAAACTAGCCTCATAGTTTCTGGAAGGCTGAGGCAGGAGGATCATTCAAAGCCAATCCCTGAAACACAGGAAGACCTTGTCTCAAAAATACCTACTTGGAAGGTCAAGGCAAGAGAGTCAAAACCTCAAGGCCAGTCTGGGTTGCTCTAGGCAAGAGAGTCAAAACCTCAAGGTCAGTCTGGGTTACAGAGCAAGTTCAAGTCCAGCCTGGGAAATTCATGAGACCCTGTCTCAAAAAAGGATGGGAATGTAGCTCAGCGATAAAGCACTTCCCTAGCACATGTGAGACCCAAGCTCAATTCCCAGCACTACAAAACAAAAACCGTAAGTAAATTGGAGGTGGTGGCCCACACTGTATGTAACCCCACTGCGCCATTGAGAGACAGAAGCTTTGAAAAATGAAAGCCAAATTCATTGGAGGTAAATGTCAGTATGAAACCTGCCTGGGTATATCCAGGCTAGAGCTCGTTTAAAGCATTCCCTTCAGTGAAATCCATCTGGTGATCGTCTGAAGACGTGACTGCAAATCCCAGGCTAGGCTGAGTAACCATTAAGAAAATGCTTGTTTTCCTTATAGTTCAGAAAGGTTAGAGAGCATGGTGTAACCATCAGCTTGGTGCTGGTGAAGGTGTGATGGGTGGCATCATAATGGTGGGGTCTGTGAAAAAAGGGAACGGTCATATGACAAGGGGGGTGGCGAGCCAGAGTGAGGTTGGGCCCTCCCTGGAAACTATTCACAGGTTCCATGAGAAAGAGGGCAGCCAACCATGACTTGGGAACTTCACACTAGACCTACCTTAAGATCTGCCACACTGAGGACCAGGCTTCCAGCAGACCTTTAGGGGAACAAACTATGTTGAAACCACTGCAAATGGTATATGTCAAAAAGGTTTGTTTCCCAGACAGGGTCTCACTATGTAGCCTAAGCTTGCCTGGTACCGAGTCATCCTGCTTCAGCTTCCTGAGTACAGAGAGAGTAGTTTGTGTTACCATGTATAGTGAAGCCTCTAGGGAAAGAGTTTCAATGTCTTTGTTTTGTCTGATACAGAGAGAACCTCAGAGGATGAACTCTCCATGATAATGTAACTTGCTCACGGTCTCCACTTTCTCTGGAATTTTCCTTTATCAATTTTATTTTCAATCACTAAGATACTAAGAGCCTGGCACTAGCTTTGTATGATGACAGCCATCTAGCAAATGAATAAGATCTTCCTTTTCTTCATTGAGAGAAACATCAGTTTCTGAGTTCCAAATAACTTGCATATCTTCGGGTTTTGATCTTTCTGTGTGAAACTCATTCTTTCCAAGCTGTTTCTGCCACCTTTTCAAAAATTGGTGATTTTTGTCTTTAACTTCAAAGTAAAATCTTCAACTTGCTATGTGAACCCTAGGTTGTTACTGTGTAAGGGACATAGTTTAGATTGTGGTAGACTCGAAATGTAACTTAGTTAAAAAACATCACTATTTTTACTCATGCAGTAAAACAGTATCTTGTAAGACTAAGTTAAATGGGGACAGAGCACTGTATCTTCTTGCAGAGGACCCAGGTTCAATTCCCAGTACCCACATATTGGCTAACAGCTATCTATAACCCCAGTTCCAGGGGATCTGACACCCTCTTCTGACCTATGGGCACTGAATGACACAGGTACACTTAACAGACAATGCAGGCAATACACTCATACACATAAAATTAAAAAAATATTTAAAATTTTTTTTCAAAGGAAGTTGGGGATGGATAGGGAGGGTCAAGATACATCTATATATGTATGAAATTACCAGAGAATAAATGAAAGATATTTTTTTAAAAATCTCAGTTTAATTCTGAGAGTCAAGTGTTTTTTGTTGGTTTTTTTTCTTTTTTCGAGACAGGGTCTCCCTGTAGCCCCAGCTGTCCTGGAACTCACATTGTAGACCAGGCTGGCCTTGAACTCACAAAGATCCGCCTGCCTCTGCCTCCCAAGTGCTAGGATTAAAGGCGTGCGCCACCACGCCCAGCTGAGTCAAGTGTTTTATATGGTCGATAAACTGGGTCCTTTTCATTCATGTTCAGTAAATAACCACACACCTTGCCTAACTAAAAATGAGTTGGGGGCAGGCTGGAGAGAGGGCCTAGCAGTTAAGAGGGCCGACTGCTCTTGCAGAGGACCCGGGTTCGATCCCCCGCACCCACATGGTGGCTAAGAACCATCTTTAACTCCAATTCCAGGGGAATCCGACGCCCTCTTCTGACCTCCACGGCACTGCACGACATGGGTACACAAACCTGCATGCAGACAGTACATTCATACACATAATAAAATTTAAAAAATTGAGTTTAGGATTGGGAATGTAGCTCAGTGGTAAAAGTGCCTGGCAAGCTTTCATGATGCCATGGGACCAGGCTCCAGCATCACAGAAATACTAGTGGTGATACAATCCTATCTTTTTTTCTGCAGGTAGTTACATGACAGTAATTGTGTTGGCAGGTGCTGTCCTGCTGCCACACTTCAACTGCTCTCTAAGCAAAAGAAAGGAAGCAAGGACATCTCTACAGTATGACTTGTGTGGAGCAGACTGTAATCAATGGGTGAGAAAACAGTCAAGAAACAGTTGGCTACAAAGCTGTTTGCAAGGGTGCATCCTGTGCTGGAGTGACAAAGAAGCCTCACATTGCAGAATTTGTACAGTGGCATGCCACGAAACTAGGTGGTATCAGGAATACATTGAACCAATCCTCCTAGCATCTAGTGCAAGAAATTACTTAGGACTTGACAACAGATCAGAGCTTCAAAAAGCAGCTAGCTATTGGTGCTTTGTAGAAGGCAAATAAGGCTTATCTGATTGGCCTTTTCAGGGATACACTTTGCACTGTCTGTGCTAAACCTGTAACAGGTCAAAAGATAACTTGCATACATGGAGAACACTCTAGGCAAGCAGTCTACCAACTGAGCTAGGTCTCCCACCCAATAACATGTTAAAAAAAATCATGGGACTGGAGCGATGGCTCAGTGGTTAAAAGCACTGGGTGCTCATGCAGAAGACCTCAGTTTGAATCTCAGCATCCACCTGGTAGCTAACAACCATTTGTTATTCCATTTCCAGGGGACCCCATGCCCTCTGCAAGCACTGCATAACACAGGTGCATTTGCATATATGCAAGCATAACACTCCAATACATAAAACAATAAAAGTTTGAAAATCACTATTGTGGGCTTATTTTTTGTGTGAGAGAGAAAGGGATGTGTGAGTGCAAAGGTCAGAGAACAACCTTGTTATATGTGTGAGTGTGTTGCATGTGTAAGGGCACCCGGGTTGTGAGTGTATTGCCTGCATGTGTGTAAGTGCACCCAGGTCAAGAGTGTATTGCCCGCATGTGTGTAAGTGCACCCAGGTCGTGAGTGTATTGCCTGCATGTGTGTAAGAGCACCTGGGTTGTGAGTGTATTGCCTGCATGTGTGTAAGTGCACCCGCGTTGTGATTGTATTGCCCGCATGTGTATAAGTGCACCCAGGTTGTGAGTGTATTGGCCACATGTGTGTAAGTGCACCCCAGTTGTGAGTGTATTATCTGCATATGTGTAAGAGCACCCAGGTCGTGAGTGTATTACCTGCATGTGTGTAAGGGCACCTGGGTCGTGAGTGTATTGCCCGCATGTAAGTGCACCTGGGTTATGAGTGTATTGCCTGCATGTGTGTAAGTGCACCAGGGTTGTGAGGTCCCCTCAGAGGTCAGAAGAGGGCCTTGGATCAGCTGGAATGAGTTTTAGATGGTTAGTAGCTGCCATGTGGGTGCTGGGAATCAAACCTGGGTCTTCTGCAAGAGCAGTCAGTGCTCTTAATCTCTGAGCCATCTCTCCAGCCCCCAAGAACGACTTTTTGTATAGTTGGTTCTCAACTTCCACTTTTTGGAGGGGAGTCTTTTTGGGACAGTCTCCTTGTGGACCCAGCTGGCCTGGAACTCATTATGTAGACCAGGCTGGCCTTGAACTCACAGAGATCTGCCTGCCTCTGCCTCCCAAATGCTAGGATTAAAGGTGTGCCCCACCACGCCCAGCTTCTCTTTCCACTTTTATGTGGGTTCTGGGGATTGAACTCAGGTCAAGCATGTATGGCAAGTGCTGAGCCCAACAATATGTTTTTGAATATAGTGGGTCACTGAAGTACCCAGGGAAGAAGCTAAAATATGCCTAGTGGTTGAAGAAATGGCTCAATGGTTAAGAGCAATTCCTGCTTGCTCTTCAAAGGACCTGAATTTGTTTCCCAACATTCACATCAGGCAGCTCTGCTATCTGTAACCTCAGCTTCAAGGGGTCAGACACCCTTTTCTGGCATCTGTAGACACCCCCACACAGGGATATGTACACATACAACACACACATACGAACTTAAAAGTCCAAAATGAAAACAATGGCCTACCAGAAACTCGGGTACGGCTAAGGCAGTTATAAGAGGAAAGTTTGTAAGTGCCTGCATTGAAAAAAATCTGAGCAGGACTGGAGAGATGGCTTGGCAGTTGTACTTGATCTTCTAGAGAACTCAAGTTCACGTCTCAGGGCAGATATCAGGTGTGGGAAATGACATTTTGGAAATCAGATTTATCTTGTGTGCTGGATAGCTTTAGTGTCAGCTTGACCCATCTGGGTTGAGGGAGCCACAATTGGGGCATTGCCTCCATTGGACTGCTCTGTGGCCATGTCTGTGGGGTATTTTCTTGATTGTTGAATGGTGTGGGAGGGCCCAGCCCACTATGTGTGGTACCACCCCTGGGCAGATGAGGTTCTGTACTGTATAAGAAAGTAGGATGAGCATGGGCCAGGGGAGCCATTAAGAAGCCAGTAAGAGGGGCTGGAGAGATGGCCTAGCGGTTGGGAGCGCCGACCGCTCTTGCAGAGGACCCGAGTTGAGTTTGATCCCCAGCACCCACATGGCAGCTGAGAACTGTCTGAAACTCCAATTCCAGGAGAGCTCCAGTTCCAGGGGAATCCGACACCCTCTTCTGACCTCCGTGGCGTTGCCCGACACAGGTGCACAGACCTGCATGCAGACAGTACAGAATACAGAAATAAATTTTTAAAAAATTTTACACTTTTTTTTAAATTTTTATTTATTTTTTGAATGTGTATGAATGTACTGTCTGCATGTAGGTTTGTGTACCCGTGTCGTGCAATGCCGCGGAGGTCAGAAGAGGGTCTCGGATTCCCCTGGAACTGGAGTTCTCCTGGAATTGGAGTTACAGACGGTTCTTAGCCGCCATGTGGGTGCTGGGGATCGAACCCGGGTCCTCTGCAAGAGCAGTCAGCACTCTTAACTGCTAGGCTATCTCTCCAGTAAGAAGCCAGTAAGAAACATGTCCGCCAGGTGTGGTGGCGCACGCCTTTAATCCTAGCACTTGGGAGGCAGAGGCAGGTGGATCTTTGTGAGTTCAAGGCCAGCCTGGTCTACAGAGCGAGTTCCAGGACAGCTGGGGCTACAAGGAGACCCTGTCTCAAAAAGACAAAAAAAAAAAAAAAAAAAAAAAAAGAAACGTGTCCAAGAATCTTTAGCTAGAATTTACAAAGAAGTTATTTTTCTGATCCTATTCACCCAGAACGCCATATAAAACCATAAACAGATGTTATCAGATATTGTTTGGTATTGCTGCTTTCAGCCATGCTTTTATGTCTAATTGGCACATCTCTCTCACACACATTAGTCTGAGTCAGAGGCCTAATAGAGTCACAATAGGGAAGGTGATATAAAGGAGTGAGTTCAGCTAATGACATCATGAGTCCAAAGCATAGGAACATTGATTACATTTTTTAAGGCTAAATTTAAACAAACTCAGTATATAGTAGGAAAACAGATGGAATCACAGTCTAAATGATCTCAAAGCATGATGTTTTAGTTTGCTTCTCCATTGCTGTGACAAAACACTGACTAATATCAACTTGAGGAGGAAAGGGTTCATCTCTGAGAGAGCCCAATCTAGGAACTCAGGGCAGGAACCTCAAGGCAGAAGCTGAAGCACAGGCCATGGAGGAATGCTGTTTATTGGCTTGCTCCTCCAACCAGAGCTCAGCCTGCTTTCTTATACAATACACGACAACCTGCCCAAGGAGGGGGAGCACCTCCCACAGTAGGCTGGGCCCTCCCACTTCACTCAACAATCAAGAAGCCCCACAGACATGGGCATAGGCCAGTTCAATGGAGGCAATTCCACAATTGAGGCTTTCTCAACCCATGTGTGTCAAATTGACACTAAAGCTATCTAGCATATCCAGGATAAGGTTGTTTTGGGTCTTTTTGTGACAGGGGCTCTCTATAGTCCCAGCTGGCCTGGAACTCACTATGTAGACCTGGCTGGCCTTGAACTCACAGAAATCTACTTACCTCTGCCTCCCAAGTGCTGGGATTAAAAGCGTGCCCCACCATGCCCAGTGTAAGTTTTTTTTTTAATCACACATCATGATCCAGTTAGTTTTGTCTTAAGGATGCAAGATATGTTTAACATACACAAATCAATGAATGCAATACAGCCTTTAAATAGACTTAGGAACAGAAATCACACATCTCGATAGATGCATAAAGACATTTGACAAAGTTCAACATACCCTCATGATAAAATTCCTAAGAAATTGGAATAGAAGCAGCATATTTCAATAAAACTATATATGACAAACAGCCAACACTATACTAAGTAGGGGAAAATTTCCTCTAAAATCTGGAATGAGATGAGTAGGTCCTCCCTTCACTCTGCTCAATATTGTTCTTGAGTCTTAGAGCAATGAAAGAAGAGATATGAAAATGAGGAAAAAATCAAATGATCTCTATTTACAGAGGACATGGTTCTATATTTTAAAATCCCTGCATACCCATCAGAAAACTCTTAGATCTGATGCTTTCAGATCTAAGAAACCAGTACTTTGCTGCATACCAATAATGAACTTGCTGAAAAAGAAATTTGTAAAAAAAAAAGACTCATTTACAATAGTTAAAAAATACCTAGGAATAAATGCACAAAGGTTCAATAAAAATTGGCTTTGAAAAAAAAATACCTAGCCAAGAATGTCAAAGACTTCTATAATGAAAACTCTAGAATCCTAAGACACTGGAAGATGGAAAGACCTTCTGTTCTCATTGAGTCATAGAATTGATAGTGTGAAAATGGCTGCCAGAAGTGATCTACAGTTTCAATCCAGTCCCCACCAAAAGTCCAATGACAGAACTAGGAAGAACAACCCTCAAGTTCATACGGAAGCACAAAAGGCCCCCAAGTAGTCAAACTCTTTAAGCAGAGAACAATGCTGTCAATATCAAATACCTGATCTCAAATTATATCACAGAGCCATAATAGCAAAAAACAGAAATGTAGAGAGGTGGAAGAATCAGAGGATGCAGAAAAGACCCCCACAGCTGCAGACTCCTAGTTTCTGACAAAGGTTTCCAAAATATACAAGGAAGAAAGATAAGCCTCTTCAATGAATGAGACTGGGAAATGGATTTCTACATCCAGAAGAATGATTTTCCATCCACATTGTTGAACATGCACAGAAGTTAATTCAAAATGGTTCAAGGACCTTAATCAAAATCCAAAGTGGATGGTGCCGTGACATATGCCTTTAATCCCAGCATTCAGGAAGCAGAGGCAGGCAGATCAATGTGAGTTTGAGACCAGCCTGATTTACATAGTGAGCTCCAGGCCATCCAGGACTGCATAGTGAAAAGGAAAGGAAAAAAAAAACAGATCTTGTCTCAAAAACAAAACAAAAACCTGTTGAAACTACTAGAGGGAACAGGGAAAATATTTCAAGAGAGAGGTTGTATCGTTGTATCGGGGCTTTCCAGAGAAACAGAATCAATAGAACTAATATATTTTTAAAAATATATTATTATTATTATTATTATTATTTTGTCTTTTTTCAAGACAGGGTCTCCTGATAGCCCCAACTGTCCTGGAACTCACTCTGTAGACCAGGATGGCCTTGAACTCACAAAGATCCGCCTGCCTCTGCCTCCTGGGTGCTAGGATTAAAGGTCTGCACCACAACGCCTTTGTGCATAAGTGCACTCATGTCACACAACGCCCGAGGAGGTGAGAAAAGAGCATCAGATCCCCTGGAACGGGTGTCACAGACAATTGTTAGCTACCATGTGGGTGCTAGACACTAAACCTGGGCCTCTGCAGGAGTAGTCAGTGTTCTTAACCGCTGAGCCATCTTTCCAGCTGGAATGAATATATTTATTTTATTTTAGTTTACTTTACTTTACTTTTATTTTATTTTATTTATTTTATTTTATTTTGGCCTTTTTGAGACAGGGTCTCCCTGTAGCCCCAGCTGTCCTGGAACTCATTCTGTAGACCGGGCTGGCCTTGAACTCACAAAGATCCGCCTAACTCTGCCTCCCAAGTGCTAGGATTAAAGGCGTGTGCCAGCACACCCGGCTAGAGTGAATATTTTTTTTAATTTTTTAAAATTTTACTTATTTATTTATTTTTATGTGTATGAATGTACTGTCTTCATGTAGGTTTGTGCACCCGTGTCGTGCAATGCCTTGGAGGTAGAATGAATATATATTTTTTATATATTTTTTATTTTTTTATTTATTTTTCTCTATGTGTATGAATGTACTGTCTTCATGTAGGTTTGTGCACCCGTGTCGTGCAATGCCTTGGAGGTAGAATGAATATATATTTTTTATATATTTTTTATTTTTTTATTTATTTTTCTCTATGTGTATGAATGTACTGTCTGCATGCAGGTCTGTGCACCTGTGTCGTGCAACGCCACGGAGGTCAGAAGAAGATGTCAGATTCCCCTGGAATTGGAGTTTCAGATGGTTCTCAGCTGCCATGTGGGTGCTGGGGATCGAACCCAGGTCCTCTGCAAGAGCAGTCAGCACTCTTAACTGCCAGGCCATCTCTCCAGCCCTAGAATGAATATATATTTTTAATTTTATTTATTTATTTATGTGTATAAATGTACTGTTTGTATGTAGGTCTGTGCACCCGTGTCGTGCAATGCATCGGAGGTCAGAAGAGGATGTCGGATTCCCCTGGAACTGGAGTTACAGACGGTTCTCAGCCACCATGTGGGTGCTGGGGATCGAACCCGGGTCCTCTGCAAGAGCAGTCGGTGCTCTTAACCGCTAGGTCATCTCTCCAGCCCTAGAATGAATAGATTTTAAAAGGGGACTTGCTAGGTCGGACTGCATGGTATAGTCTGGCTAACCCAACAATGGCTGTCTCACATTGAAGAAGCTGAGAATCTGGTAGTTGCTCAATGCAGGAGGCTGGATGTATCAGCAGTCCCAATATGACACTGAAGGCCTGGAGGATTTCCAAAGGGCTGCCGATCTTTCCTCTATGTTGGAACCCTGAAGAGGCTGTTTCTAATCTCAATGAAAGAGGCAGCAGTGGCAGCAGTACAGTAAATGAACTTGCCAACAAGACTGAGTACAGCAGGAAAAGGGCAAAATTGCCTTTGATCTGGGCTCCCACCAGAAGATACAGTCCACACTTGGAGTGCGTTTTCCCCCTTCAAATAATCTAATCAAGAAAACCCATCAGGAGTGCCCAAAGGGGGCTTTGCCTTTTAGTTGATTCTAGATCCAGTTAAGTTGACAAGATTAAAAAGACAGAGGCAAGCTGGGCATGGTGGTGTGCGCCTTTAATCCCAGCACTCGGGAGGTAGAGGTAGATGGATCTCTGTGAGTTCAAGGCCAGCCTGGTCTACAGAGTGAGCTCCAGGACAGCTGGTGCTAAAAGGCAGACCCTGCCTCAAAAATACCAAAAAAATGAAAAAACTAAAAAAGAAAGAAAAAAAAAAAAGACAGAGGCATAGCCAAGAATTTTCTGAAAAGGCTCTGATAGCTTGGGAAATAAGAATTGACAAATGAGATTAAACAACTGCACAGCAGAGGCTGGAGAGATGGCTCAGCAGTTAAGAGCAATGGCTGCTCTTGCAGGGGACCTGGGTTTGATTCCCAATACCCACATGTCAGCTAACAACCATCCATAACTCCAGTTCCAGGGGAATCCAACACCCTCTTCTGACCTCCTGCACTTACATACATGCAGGCAATACTCTATGCACATAAAATAAAAAACAAAATATTTTTTAAAACTAAAATAAAAGTTGCACAGCAAAGGAAGCTATTTGAAGGATAAAGAGAGTGCCAATAGAATGGGATAAAAATCTTTGCGAGCTATACCTTGAGACAGGGTTAATATGTAGACTTTATAAAGAACTGCACAAATTAAATACCCAACCCCTAAATCTTCCGCTCCATGAATAGCTTGAAAAACTATTCATACACTTTTCAAAAGAAGAAATACAAATGGTCAATAAATATTTTTGAGTGTTCAAATTCCTTAGCTAGCAATGAAATGTAAATGATGTTAGAAATGTAACCACAGACTGAGATCCTCACCCCTGAGAATGACTAACATCAAGGGAAAGGAAGGCCAAATGAGTCGGCACATAACACACCTTGGGAGGCAGAGGCAGGTAGATCTATGTGAGTTTGAGGCCAGCCTGATTTGCATATCGAGTTCCAGGCCAGAGAGGGTTACATAGACTTTGTCTCAAAAAGAAAAAAAAAAAAAAAAAAAAAAAAAAAAAAAAAAAAAAAAAAAAAAAAAAAAAAAAAAAAAAAAAAAAAAAAAAAAAAAAAAAAAAAAAAAAAAAAAAAAAAAGGCTGGTAAGATGTGAGGAAAGAGAAAACCTTATTCACTGAGGTGGTGAGTTGGTATAGCCACTATGGAAGTCTGTGTGGAGGTTTCTAAACAAAATTAAAAATGGGGCCGAAGAGAAAGTTCAGTGATTTAAGAGCACTGGATGCTCTTACAGAGGACCTGAGTTTGGTTTCAAGAATCCACATGGCAGATTACAACCATCTGTAACTCTAGTTCCCGGAGATCTGACACCCTCCTCTGGCCCCCATAGACTGCACATGGGTGGCACACATACACACATGTAGGCAAAACATACACATAAAAATTAATCTTGGGGTTGGAGAGATGGCCTAGTGATTAAGAGCGCCAACTGCTCTTGCAGAGGACCTGAGTTCGATCCCCAGCACCCACATGGCGTCTGAGAACTGTCTGAAACTCCAATTCCAGAAGAACTCCAGTTCCAGGGAAATCCGACACCCTCCTCTGACCTCTGCGGCGTTGCGCGACCCGGGTGCACAAACCTACATGCAGACAGTACATTCATACACATAAAAACATAAATTAAAAAAATCTTAAGAATGGAACTACCATGTCATGCAGCTCTCCCACTCCTAGGCACATCTCCAAAGCACTATAAGTCCTACCACAGGGATCCTTGAGTAACCTTGTTTACTATTGCACTGCTCACAGCAGCTAGGAGATAGAACTGTCGTGGTTAGCATTACATTGTGAGCACATTTATCAGTCTAGGGGTTATTGTTGGGTTCGTTCTCTTGGACCAGGGAGAGCAACAAGTAAACATTTATATTGAAAAATTAAGAATCACGTCCAGGAGCTGGAGAGATAGCTCAGCAGTTAAGAGCACTGACTGATCTTGCAAAGGACCCAGGTTCAATTCCCAGCACCCACATGGTGGCTAAAAACTCCAGTTTCAAGGGATCAGGGATCAATGCCCTCTTCTGCCCTCCTCAGTCAGTGGGCAATACAGTTGTACTTACACACATACAGGCAATATACTCATACACATAAAATAAAAATAATAAAGTTTAAAATACTAAAAAAGAATCACATCCATACACATAAAGTATCACATGTGCATACACTAAGGTCCTCCTCAGGTGGAGATGGGGCCCAGAAACTGAGACTCTAAAGCCTTTTAAAGGGTTTGAGCAATTTCCCCTCCCCTAATTTTGGATTGGTCAGCTTAAATAAGTGAGAGCTGATAGGTCAAAGCCCCAAGCTGAGATATGTTCAGGGCTATGTGACTTTAAGCAGGTCAGTGGAAGGGGCTTGTTAGCCTTTCTGCTGGATGGCGACAATGCAGAAAGTGTACTGTGTCATTCTTTAGTGACCCTGTTTGCTATTACGGACTTCGTCCTTTACAGAACCACCCTAGATGTCCATTAGTAGATAAATGGATGGAGAAATTTCATAATGATGTCTGGAAAGATGGTTAAGAAGTTAAGAGCACTGACTACTCTTACAGAGGACCTGGGTTCAGTTCCCAGCATCCACAAGGCTAACACCTGTCCTTAACTCCATTCCCAGGTATCAACACCCTTTTCTGACCTCTTCAGGCATTGCAGAATATGGGTGTATTTATATGCATGTAGACAAAACACTTAAAGACATAAAATAATTTTTGTAATTGAAAAGAAATTTCATAATTAAATCACAACATTTTCAGGAAAATCGATGGAACTGGATATTATTAAGTAAAGTTACCCACATTCAGAAAGACAAACACTATATTTTTTCTTAGATCCTAGATTTTAATTTTTTTAATTAAAAAATTTTTTTAAATTTAATTAATTAATTTATTTATTCTTTTTTTTTTTTTTTTTTTTTTTTTTTTTGGTCTTTTTTTCAAGACAGTGTCTCCCTGTAGCCCCAGCTGACCTGGAACTCACTCTGTAGACCAGGCTGGCCTTGAACTCACAAAGATCCACCTGCCTCTGCCTCCTGAGTGCTAGGATTAAAGGCGTGCGCCACCACGCCCGGCTAATTTATTTATTCTTATGTGTATGAATGTACTGTCTGCATGTAGGTTTGTGTACCTGTGTCGTGCAATGCCGCGGAGGTCAGAAGAGGGTGTCGGATTCCCCTGGAACTGGAGTTCTCCTGGAATTGGAGTTACAGACGGTTCTCAGCCGCCATGTGGGCGCTGGGGATTGAACCCTGTCCTCTGCAAGAGCGGTCGGTGCTCTCAACCGCTAGGCCATCTCTCCAGCCCCCCGATTTTAATTTTTATATGGATGTGTGGTTTGTTATGAAATTGTAAAGGAGACTGTGAGGGAGAAGATGTCTTCAGATGAGAGGACAGCTTGCAAAACAGATGTTAAAGCGTATTATTCATTTGAGTTCCCAGTACCACAAAGATATTGCTCAGTTCTAACCTAAATCAGTTTTTTGAGAGTTCTTTGAACCATGAATTCTATTGTTTATTTTCTTAATTTTGAATCATATGAACATTATAGACTTTTTGCTATTGATTTCTATTTTTATTATATGAAGCCTTTGGATTTGTTGAGTATGTTCTAGTTTCATTTCAATTGCTGTAACAAAACACTCTTGGCCAATATCAACTGGGGGAGGAAAGGGTTTATTTGGCTTAGATCTCCTGGGTCACAATCCTCCCTTCTTAGGGAGCCCAAGGTATGCTGCAGGCTCTGATTTCTCAACTGATATTGGAATCAGCTTCTTCGGGCTTCCAACATGCACTGAAGTCTGACAGTTCTCCTGGAATTTTCCAGGCCTTCAGTGTTAGACAGGAACTGCTGAAGCACCCAGGCTTGTGGCCTGAACAGCTGTCAGGTGACAGCCATTGTTAAAGTACTCTGACCATTTCATGTAAGAGGATCTAATAACTCTTTAAATATATATTTATTCTATCAGTTCTGTTCCCCTGGAGAGCCCCCACTAATCCAGATTGTGTACCCCATCAGCGGGTGACATATCCTCCTTTTATTTTATAGAGTGCCTGGCACATGGCAGGCAGACAGCAGCAAAGCTTTGAGAACACATCTCTTGTGCCAGGACACACACACTCGGTTCTTTAGGTAGTCAAACCTGTGCCTTCCATGGCTTGCCCTGACCAGAGTCTCTGTTTATATAAGCCACTTGAACAGAGGGAATTAACTTCCCCTGGCCTCTGACATAGTGCTCAGTACCTAATGTTCAAAGAGCAATTAATTTGAACCAAATTTGTGACCTGTGCCAAATCATTTTATGTTCCTATGCTTGCTTCCATTGGTTTCTCCACCAAGCTAGAGACGTGTTTTCTCTAAGTTCCTTTCCACTATAAGGTTATTTGGAAAGGTGGCCCAGGTGAGCTGGTATTTCACTGTGTGGCCTCAACTGCTCTCGGACTATCTGCTTCAGTCTCTCTAGTGCCATACTGCCGGGTTTTTTTTTGTTTTTTGTTTTTTTTTTTTTTTTTATGTTCAGGGCCTATTTTGACTTTAAGCAGGTCAGTGGAAGGGGCTTGTTAGCCTTTCTGCTGGATGGCGACAATGCAGAAAGTGTACTGTGTCATTCTTTAGTGACCCTGTTTGCTATTACGGACTTCGTCCTTTACAGAACCACCCTAGATGTCCATTAGTAGATAAATGGATGGAGAAATTTCATAATGATGTCTGGAAAGATGGTTACGAATTAAGAGCACTGACTATCTCTTTTTTTTTTTTTTTTTTTTGTGCTTTTCGAGACAGGGTCTCCCTGTAGCCCCAGCTGTCCTTGGAAACTCACTCATAGACCAGGCTGGCTTTGAACTCACAAAAGATCCGCCTACCTCTGCCTCCCAACGTGCTAGGATTTAAAGGCGTTGAGCCACCACGGCCCGGCCGAGCACTGATACTCTTACAGAGGACCTGAGGTTCAGATCCATCAGCACCCACAGGCTATACACCTGTCCTTAAATCCATTCCCAGGTATCAAACACCCTTTTCTGACCTCTCAGGCATTGCAGAAATATGGGTGTATTTATATGCATGTAGACAAAACACTTAAAGACATAAAATAATTTTTGTAATTGAAAAGAAATTTTATAATTAAATCACAAATTTTTCAGGAAATTGGAGCAATCGTTTGGAATGAATTATTAAGCTAAATTATCCCACTCAGAAAGACAAACACTATATTTTTCTTAGATCCTAGATTTTAATTTTTTTTAATTAAAAAATTTTTTTTACATTTAATTAATTTAATTTCATTTATTCTTTCTTTTTTTTTTTTTTTTTTTTTTTTTTGGTCTTTTTTTTTCAAGACAGTGTCTCCTGTAGCCCCAAGCATGAACCTCTGGAACTCACTATGTAGACCAGGCTGGCCTTGAACTCACAAAGATTCCCACCTTGCCTCTGCCTTCCTGAGCTGCTAGGATTAAAGGCGTGGCCCCCACGCCGCGGCTAATTTATTTATTCTTATGTGTATGAATGTGTACTGTCTGCATGTAGTTTGTGTACCTGTGTCGTGCAATGCCGCGGAGGGTCAGAATGAGGGTGTCGGATTCCCGAACTGGAGTTCTCCTGGATGGAGTACAGACGGTTCTCACCGCCATGTGGCTGACTGGGGATTGACCCTGTCGTTCTCTGCAAGAGCGGTCGGTGCTTCAACCCATAGAGCCACTCTCCAACCCCCCGATTTAATTTTTATATGGATGTGTGGTTTGTTATGAAATTGTAAAGGAGACTGTGAGGGAGAAGATGTCTTCAGATGAGAGGACAGCTTGCAAAACAGATGTTAAAGCGTATTATTCATTTGAGTTCCCAGTACCACAAAGATATTGCTCAGTTCTAACCTAAATCAGTTTTTTGAGTAGTTCTTTTGAACCATCGAATTAGTCATGTTTTTTTCTTATTTGAATCATATGAACATTATAGACTTTTTGCTATTGATTTCTATTTTTATTATATGAAGCCTTTGGATTTGTTGAGTTATGTTCTAGTTGTCATTTCAATTGCTTTGGAAACAAAACACCTTGTGCCAATCCAACTGGGGGGAGAAAGGGTTTATTGGCTTACGATCTCCTGGGTCCAATCCTCCCTTCTTCTGGGCGCCCAAGGTATGCTGCAGTTGGGCTCTTGATTTCTCAACTGATATTGGAATCAGCTTCTTCGGGCTTCCAACATGCACTGAAGTCTGACAGTTTCTCCTGAGATTTTCCAGGCCTTCAGTGTAGACAGAACACACCCGGAAACAAAAATAACAAATGCTGAAGCACCCAGGCTTGTGGCCTGAACAGCTGTCAGGTGACAGCCATTGTTAAAGTACTCTGACCATTTCTGTAAGAGGATCTAATAACTCTTTAAATATTATTTATTCTATCAGTTCTGTTCCCCTGGAGAGCCCCCACTAATCCAGATTGTGTACCCCATCAGCGGGTGACATATCCTCCTTTTATTTTATAGAGTGCCTGGCACATGGCAGGCAGACAGCAGCAAAGCTTTGAGAACACATCTCTTGTGCCAGGACACACACACTCGGTTCTTTAGGTAGTCAAACCTGTGCCTTCCATGGCTTGCCCTGACCAGAGTCTCTGTTTATATAAGCCACTTGAACAGAGGGAATTAACTTCCCCTGGCCTCTGACATAGTGCTCAGTACCTAATGTTCAAAGAGCAATTAATTTGAACCAAATTTGTGACCTGTGCCAAATCATTTTATGTTCCTATGCTTGCTTCCATTGGTTTCTCCACCAAGCTAGAGACGTGTTTTCTCTAAGTTCCTTTCCACTATAAGGTTATTTGGAAAGGTGGCCCAGGTGAGCTGGTATTTCACTGTGTGGCCTCAACTGCTCTCGGACTATCTGCTTCAGTCTCTCTAGTGCCATACTGCCGTGTTTTTTTTTTTTTTGTTTTTTTTTTTGTTTTTGTCTTTTTGAAGACAGGGTCTCCCTGTAGTCCCCGCTGTCCTGGAAACTCACTCTGTAGTAGGCAGCAGAATTCACAAAGATTGCCTGCCTCTGCCTCCCAAGTGCTATGATTAAAGCAATGCCCACCAACCGGCTATACCGCCATTTTCTTTTCTTTTCCTTTTTTATAGTGTTGAGGTACTTATCTGCACTGTAGGGTAGGTGCACCTGTGTCATGCAAAGCTGCGAGAGGTCTGAAGAGGGGTTGTCAGAGCCGGATTGTGGTGGCACACACCTTTANGCCTTTAATCCTAGCACTTGGGAAGCGGAGGCAGAGGCAGGCAGTTCTTTGTGAGTTCAAGGCCAGCCTGGTCTACAGAGTGAATTCCAGGACAGCTGGGGCTACAGGGAGACCCTGTCTCGAAAAGACCAAAAAAAAAAAAAAAAAGAGGATGTCAGATTCCCATGGAACTGGAGTTAAAGACGGTTCTTAGTCACCATGTGGGTACTGGGAATTGAACCTGTGTCCTTTGCAAGAGCAGTTGGTGCTCTTAACCACTGAGCCATCTCTCCACAGCCCCCCCCTTTTTTAATACTGCCACTCTCTAAGAGCTTCTAAGCACCAGCTGCCCTCTCCAGAAAAAAAAAGCATAGCCAAAGGTTTAGAAGGTTATTCTCTTGTTCTACAAGGAACCAGAAAGATTTCACTCATTGATTTCTCATCCAGGACTGCAGTCAGTCTGCCTGGTGATGTGCCAGAGGTCCCAAGGGTCGCCTTCAGATTCAGTAATCTGCTGAAAGACAGAACCAGAAAAGCTGATGTAACTCACCGCCATGTTTTATCACCTGGAAAGGGCAGGATTAAAACCTAGAGACAGAGCAGGGGGCAGAGTCCAGGGGGGCTGGGTGCAGGGCTTCTGGTCCCCCAAGTATCATAGAAACCTAGACTACTCCAACAACAGTGTGGGAGGTGGGTGGTTATGACAGATTAAAGGCAAAATATGAGTGGATTATAAAGACTGCCCAGTAGGAAAGTGAAGGTGATCCCCCAGTTTTCTAGGTGGAGAAGTGGATTTCGAGAAGAGGGTGGAGATGTTTCAGCCTGGGACATATTGATGATATTGGAGTAATGGAAGCACAGGCTAAACTTGCTTAAGAATAGGACTTAGATTTAAGGACAGCCTGGTCTACATAGTGAGCTCTAAGATAGCTGGGACTAAAGGGAGACCCTACCTCAAAAACAAACCCCCCCCCAAAAAGAATAGGATTTAGAGAAGTCATGTTCTTGTGAGTAAACTCATATGACACCGCATTTAAAATTCCCTAGAGGGTGGAGAGCCCTTGGAGAGTGAGACTGGGAAAAAGTGAAGTTGTCTAGTTTTGAAATAGGGAGGAGCGTGTGGTTAGGGTTACTGAATATAGCCATCCAATGTTATTGCAAGAGCAAATAAGATGAAGGTTATATATTATCTATTAAATCCAGCAAAGTAGTTGGTCCTTGGTCTCCCTGGAGAAAGATACTGTGGAGTAGAGACTTTGGGTAGAAGCCCTGATCTGTGGGCTGCAAATTTAGAGGAACTACAGAGATTGACTGTGGAAAGAAAAAAGAAACCTGTGTAGATGTTTTCCTGAGAGCTTAGAGACTGGGGAAAGGTAGAGGATGGGGCTGAGTTCTTGTCGTTGTTATTGTTTCATAGCTGGGAGACCTCAGGCATGAAGGGAAGAATGAGGCCCGTTATGTTAACTTAGCTGACTTGTTAAAAACAGGAGGGTTGTTTTTTGAAATTTGTTGTAACTTCATTGCATGATGTTCTCTCTCTGTCTCTCATTTGCTTCTTTAAATGATTTTTATTTATGTATGTCTATGTGTGTGGGTGCCTGTCCAGAACACAGCATTGCATCTCCTGGATCTGGAGTTACAGGCAGTTGTGAGCCACCTGACATGGGTACTGGGAACTGAACCCAGGTCCTCTGTATGAGCAGCCAGTGCTCTTAACCACTGTGCCCTTTCTCCAGCCCCATCTCAGCTTTTGATGGCAGTTACTTTCCTACATTCTAAAGTATGACACTAAAGATTTACCCTAATTTAGGAATTGTGTGAGACTCTTACAAAAGGCCCACAGAGATAACAGGAGACTTTTCTCTCCAGCTTGAGCGCATCCCCTCAACTCCAGAATAACGTACCTGGTTCCCTGTATGGGGTTTCATTGGAATTTTATAAAAGACACCTCAATTACGCACCAAACTCTGGTGCACCAAACTTTATAAAGACAATTCTCCAGGACCTCAAGGCACAGATTAACCCCAGCACACTCATAGTAGGGGACTTCAATACCCCACTGAGACCTTTGGACAGGTCAACCAAACAAAGAATAAACAGAGAGACATCTGAACTGAATGATACAATACACCAAATGGACCTCACAGACATCTACTGAATATTCCACCCAAATACCAGAGAATACACTTTCTACTGAGCACCCCATGGAACATTCTCCAAAATCCACCACATACTGGGACACAGAAAAAAAACCTCAACAAATACAAAAAGATTGAAAGAATTTCATGCATTCTATCAGAACACAATGCAATAAAGCTCAATATCAACACTAGGATAAGCCCTACTTTCTGCTGGAGCATATGGAGACTAAACAATGCACTCCCTAATAATGATGGGTCAAGAAAGAAATAAAAGCATTCCTGGAACTGAATGACACTGATAATACAACACAACAAAACCTAAGGGATACTTTAAAAATAGTCCTAAGAGGGAAGTTTATAGCCCTGGGTGCCTACATTAGAAAAACAGAAAGAGCACAAGTGAATGATCTAACACTACAGCTAAAAGCACTTGAGAGGCAACAACAGATGAACCCTAAACGCAACAGACAGGAAGAAATAACAAAAATCAGAGCAGAAATCAATGAAATAGAAACAAAGAAAACAATACAAAAAATCAATGAAGCCAAAAGTTGGTTCTTTGAAAGAATAAACAAGATAGACAGACCTCTAGCCCAGTTAACAAAAAGAAAGAAGGAACAACTCCAAATCAATACAATCTGTGATGAAAAGGGAAATATCACAACGGACAAGGAAAAGATCAAGAAAATTATATGGGAATATTACAAGAACCTATATTCTACCAAGTTTGAAAATCTAGAAGAAATGGATGAATATCTGAAATCTTGGGAATCACCAAAGCTTGGCCAAGAGGAGACCAGCAGCTTAAACAGACCCATAACATATGAAGAAATAGAGGATGTAGTAAGAAGCCTCCCAACTAAAAAAAGCCCAGGCCCAGACGGTTTCACAGCAGAATTCTATAAAACATTTCAAAAAGACCTACAACCATTATTTCTGAAACTGTTTAGAAGTATACAATCAGAGGGAACTCTCCCAAATTCCTTCTATGAAGCCAACATCACTCTATTACCAAAACCAGGCAAAGATACAACTAAAAAGGAGAATTATAGACCCATCTCCCTCATGAACACAGATGCCAAAATTCTAAACAGAATACTGGCAAATCGCATACAGACCCACATCAAGAAGATCATCCATCATGACCAAGTTGGATTCATACCAGAGATGCAGGGATGGTTCAACATACGAAAATCAATAAACATCATCAAACACATAAACGGAATCAAAGACAAAAACCACACCATCATCTCAATTGATGCTGAAAAAGCCTTTGACAAAATCCAGCATCCCTTCATGCTTAAAGTCCTAGAAGGAATTGGATTGGAGGGATCATTCCTCAATGTAATCAAAGCCATATACAGGAAACCCACAGCCAATATCATCCTAAATGGGGAAATGAC